>JAZBGW010000399.1:13809-24949 GCA_037464815.1 Mylabris variabilis | reverse complement strand
TAATTATATTTTATTACCAATTAGGCCTACTTTTATCAAATTAATTTAAAAACAAAAATAAAAACAACAGTATAATTCGATAAGTTTAATGGGAAATTGATAACAAATCGAAATATACATACGAATTAATTTTTGTCTAAGGGAATATATAAAAAAATAAAATCAATTTGTTTTTATGGAAGAAATATACGATTAATTAGACCGCCAATATTTCACTAATGTTAACAATTTTCTGTTAATTGTTAAATTTCGATTTTGCCCGTTAAAGATGATAATCAAAATACAGATTATCCCAAGTATTCTTAAATAAATCTCTCTTATTATTAAAGCTTCAATAATTCAACAAGATTAATTAATAACGAAACTGTTTGTTGTAAATCAGCTGTATTCCTTTGATTGAATTATTGTAGAAAAGTAGAATAGAAATAAATTTGAAATTCTAATTTAACAAAATGTGGAATATTTAGCTGTTTATTTTTCTGCTCTCTAGATTGGAGGTAGCGATATCAATGTTAAGATCTATTTGAAAAATGGTTCAATAGAAGATCTACAAATGAAAACACGGATATGTTAAGGTTTTCTTTTGTTGGAAAATTGATTATTGCTACAAACAGTAAAGTGCGAATATAAGAGGTTTCCGTGTAAAAAACATTTACAATATCCTGATATTCTCTGGTTTCAATAAAAAGATCCTTGTTATTTAATTTAAAACAAATCGCGTCTCCCGGCGCATCCACCATTATGCACCATAAATATTTTCTGAACTGCAAATTCTATGATCGTTTCAATTATTAAAAAAATTCTTCGATCATAAGATTGTAGATTTGATGACACACATAATATATCAAAATAATAACAATAAAAACTTTATTTTAGAGAGTATTTAGAAAAACTAAAAGTCTACATCGTTTTATTGTTTTCCTTAAATTTTACAAATAACCGATTACAGTACAATGTGTTATTAGTTATTAGATAAGAAACCCAAAACGCGACTCAATTTATGCTAAATTTTCTTTTTCTTTTAAATTATTATTTGAAACAAAATGTGATCTCTGACTGATCATTTCTATTTTCATATCTCATAAACAAGTGCGATCTTTCTACAAGTTTCAGATAAAAACAGGGTAAATATTGATTAGTTATTGAAAACAGAATCAATCTTATTGTATAAAGGACAACAACATGTGGAACATTGCGATAGAGATAAGATTTATGAATTTTACGACAGATTCAATTTCATGGACTTGTTTATTTTAGAAAATTCGAGACAATGGTCGTTGTGTTATCAAGTTATCATCCATTAAGGATTTTCGCAATGGAATTAGCAATTAGAAATTAATACGTATTTATAGAAAATGATTCTTGACAACAATTAGAGCAAGTAGATTGAAAATTTTCAATAATCAATTAAAGACGATTCCTATTGAAATTCTCATTTAATTAACGAACTGGGGATAACCTGTATTTGTCTGCGAATTAGCCTTGAAATTCAATCAAACATTTATTTTTGATTATATTCTTTCATAATAAAATTACAATGAGAGATAGAGAACGTTAATTATTCTTAAAAATTTCAACTATCACATTTATATTTGATACAAAAATTATGACAAGGTAAACTTAATAGATTGGTTGTCTATTTAGTTAATTAAACAATCACAATCTTGGTACAAAACATTCTCACAAATTATCGATTTTTGTTTAAATTTTAATCAAAAATTCATGATTATGATTCTTCTGGTTTCATGAATATTGTTGAAAACTCTTCTTTTTTAATAACAGAAATTTTAAAAAACTACACATTAAGTGTTTTAAAATTCAAAAGATCATATCTCGTATTGTATTGTTACGTGAATGTTTGATTTTTGTTTGCTTTGTTTAACAATATATTTACAATAATAATAAAATTTATAAATCAATTGTTAATCGGTTATCAGTCTTGATTGGAAAGAGTTGTTATTAATAAAAAATTAGTATGACTATTGGATACAATACGTTAATTGTGCGCTATTACAATAAAAATACGGTGGGAAAAATGGAGCAAATCCAATATTTTGATTGTATGGAAAGAGGGGAAATATAAACACGTCCAATAGCCACATGAAGACAAAGATATAGATTTTATAAGCAACTTCATTTTTAGTAATGTTGAATTTATGATTTATTGATTAATAAACACAGACCAATCGCAAAAGTTTGACAAACTTGAGTCTTTTTTTTTATTGTATTTGTAGTTTCGGATCAAATTTGGCACAATCTGAATACTGTTTATTGCACATTTTCAAAATTATCGAATAAATTTTGGCACAGCCAATTAGGAATTTCATATTGTTCTCTTTTGTTGTTCTATTTGTTAACAAATATGAATAAAACCGCTGATAAGAAGAATCTGATAAAAAATAAATACGAAAACGAGTACTGTTGAAATAACGATAACGACAGCGGTAACGAGAACGTACCCCAAACAGAACTCCTAAATCACATTAAAATCAAATCTGCGGTGACTGGTCGTCTTCGAAATCATCTTCTAATAACGGTGGTGGTATTGATGTAACATCAAAACCTTCAACTAAATCGTAACGATCATCCTCATCTTTCTCCATACGAAATATATCACTGCCTGATTGTGAATCACCATCAGGTAGATAGCCTTCCTCTTCAAGATTCTCTGAATATCGTCGATTACTATCACCACCATCTGTATCCTCATATTGAAATGTATATTCACTAGTTATATCACGATGTTGATCATAATGATATTCATTTTCTATACGATTATGTGAGTCGATTCTATGACGTTTCTGATTTTGAGATTGTCGTCGTCGTCGATAGCCGCGACGATCACGATCTGATTTACTTTTCGGTGATTCAACCGAACTAGTCGAATCATTTTCACTTGGTGGACTTTTCGTTTGTAACAATAAACTCTTACTAATTGGTTTCCTATGACTTCTAGTTAATGGTACTGTTGCTGTTTTACTAATTGGTATAGGACTAGTACTAGCTAATGGTGTTGATTCTGAACTTAAACTACTCGAATAATATGGTGAACATTTTGATAATTTCAAAGGAACTTTTACTGGTCGTTCTGTACTTTTCGTTGATGTTTGATGATGTTTTTGCATATATTTCTGTTTATCTTTATCATATCTTTGTGTATGTACCGTTTTCTGTTCAACTGAACTACTCGATTTTTCTGTATCGGATAATGGTTGTCTTGGTGGTATTACAATTGGTCGTTCTGTTGATTTTGTCATTGTAAAGAATTGCGTTTCAGCTTGTAATGTTGTTGATAATTGAGCTAAATCCTCTGATGGTATATTTTTCGGACTTGGTACACCTTTTGAATCTGGCGTATTAATAAATTCCCCATCATCAACACTCGAACCTAAACGTGTTAGGGGACGTTCATGTTTTAAATTTGGATAGTACTGTTGATGAGGCACTAAAGTCTTTGATGTATCTGAACTGGACCAATCAGATATTGTTGGTATAAGATCAGTTAATGTACTATCACCAGTTGAGGTTGTAGTTGATGATAATTTTTGGAACTGTAAACTTGTCGTTTGTTGAGCTTTTAATGTATTACTATTACTACTCGACCATTCTGATATTGATTGTGCTATATCAGTTAACGAATTATCATCACTTTTTAAACCGGAACTACTTTTAGTTGTACCACTATTACTGGACAAATTTTGAAATTTTACCGTATTCGTACTATTCGACCATTCTGATAGACTTAAAGCAATCGATGTGTCTTCAGAATGTGAACTATGCGTGCATTTTGTTGGTTTAAAAGCAAATCGCACAGTACCATCTTCAATATTTGTACCAATCGAACTAGTACAATCTTCTTCAGAATATGAACTTTGAGATGTTTTCGTTGGTTGTAAATGATCATTTTTTATTGGCGATTGTGATGAATCATCCGAATTTGTACTACGTCTCATAACTGTTGGTGGTCTTAATTCGTTCTTATTACTAACATCAATACTTTCCGTAAAAACATCATCGTTTAAATTCGATATATTTAAATCATCATCTGAATTCGAACCTTTCGAATCACTAGATTTTCTATCTAGAACAATCTTTATACCACTAGTACCAACACTTAAACTCTCTGAAATACTTTCACTCGCATGTTCTATAGGTACATTCTCGTAAGTGTGTGTCTTTTCAGTATCTAACTCTGCAATACGATTCTCATTATCTGAATTCGAGTCATTATCATAAGTACTAACAGTATTTGAATCAACTGTTACTTTACATGCTTCCTCTGGTGGTGTAACATAATGTGTTTCTATATTACTTATAGTTACTTTAGATGGTTCTTCAGGTGGTGTAACATAGAACGTTCCAACATTGCTGACAATTGGTGGTTCAATAACACTAGACGGTGGACTTGGCCACTGTTCTGAGTCTTGACTTTTCAATGAACCCCTTAAACCGAACGTTTTAGGAATATTAGTTTTCGGCGGTTGAAATACTTGTGTTGTTAATTGTGATGTATCAGAACTTGGTAATTCATGCATTGCTAATAATGATTGACGATGTTCTTGTCTTGGTATTTCCGGTAATGGCCATTCTTCACTTTCTTGACTACTAGATTGATCATTTTTACCATTTCTATTTTGTTCATCAAAACATTCTTCATCAATAATTGTATCATCTGAATCTTGTCGTTTCAATCTCAAACTACGTTCAGATGTAATAATTTCAATATCATCCATTGATAGTTCAGCCATTTCAGCTGATGTACGTCGATCATCAGATATTTGTCGTTGTAACAGACCACAACTGGGTATTGAATCATTTTTAATTTGAATCGGTTCAATTGGTGGTAGTTTTGGTTCGTTTGTTGGTGTTTTCTTTTCTTCTGATACACGTGCATGACTTGGTGGATCTGAACTAAGACTTACTTGTGGATTGCTCGATGCTAAAGATTCATCATTTAAACTATCACTTTGTGTTGTTGCTTTTGTTGAATCGTCCTCAGTACTACTTTTCTCTGAATTTGTACTACGTTCTGATATACGTGAAAGTGTACGTGATAAGAAACCAACACCTGGTATAACATCTGGTGCACCTAAATTTATACCAATCACACCGATACTTGATGTTAAACAAGGATAACCGAAATTTGTTGAAAAATTTGCTAAATCCTCCGGTAAAACTGTATCATCTCTTGTTGGTGTTGCATCAGGATCTGATTTATAACAAACATCAGAGAGTTGAGTAAAATCACCAGAATTATCACGACACATGAAATATTCTTGTTTACCATTAATATCTTGATCTGGTGGTAGTAAACCATCATCAAAACTTTCTGAACCGGAACTATCTAATGGAAATGGTTTCCATGTTGAACTTAATTCTTTTGGTATGTCACCAGATTTTGCCATACGTGCAGCTGCACCGAAACTACCAGAACTCGATTCGGTATCGATTGAATTTCGTGATTCAGTCGATAATTTCTCAACAGAATGCAATGAGGGTTTATCGAATTTACTACTCTTCGATTCATCTATCGATGAGAAACTACCTTTATCACCTGATAATTTTTTTACAATTTTCTGTTGTAATCTCTGACCTAATTCAGAATCATTTGACCATTTTTCTTCAAATGGATAAGGAGTTTTTTTATATTTCAAACCATCAAGTTCTTGATCTGATTTTGTATCATTCGGTATTTCATGTGCTTCATCTGAACTAGATTCATCATTTTTGATTCGTTGTGATACTGATTCTTCGTCTATTGTGAATGCACGACCTAATACACAGATTCGTGGACTTCGTGGACTCCTTGGACTTTTCGGAAGTTCTGTTTCCGATGAACTTTTCTCAAGTTGATCTTTCGTTGCAAATTTTTCAATAGTTTGACTATAACCAATAGCAAGTCCTATAGCACAACTTACACTAGAATCATCAGTTTCTTTAACATTACTAGGGCTTGGATCTTTTTCACCACTTGTCCACGATCCAGTCGTATCACTGGATTTTGATTGATCTGAATTACGTTTTAATAAATCTAGTTTACTTAATTTCATAGTTGTTAATAAATTAACTACTGATGGTTTTTCGTCGGTCTTTATTACAGGTTCAGTAATATCTTTTTCAGGTGTATCGAGGGGAGCCGGTTCAGATTCAAACGATTCACCAATTCCAACGTACTCTTCACATTCAACAGTCATCCAAGATCCTGTATCTTCAGATCTACTTCGTTCTGTACTTAATCTAAAAAGAAAATCTTTACGATCATCACCAACAGTTAACAAATTATCATCAATTTCCTGTTCACCTTTTAATTCACTAACTTCTGTTAACGATTCATCTTCACTAGTTATACGATTCTTACCCGATAATCTTCGTTTCTCTAATTTTTTACGTAAAAATTTACCAACAGTATCGGAAGCTTTTTGTATTTCAGCAATTAATTGAGCATCTTGTTCAGATTTTTGCGACGAATCGCCTGTTGAATCATCAATATACTTCATATCCAATGAATTTCCAAGACTGACTTTCTCTAAGCTCTGTGAATCTGAAGAACTTTTCGTATCCACTCTACCTAAATCAGGCGGTGGTTTATCAGGTGTAGTTCCTTCAAAAAAATCGTTCGATTTCTTAATTAATTCTATTTTATCTAATTTATTATTCGTTTTCGAACCGTCTACCGATAACCAAACATCTAAACTAGTGCCTTCAAGTATTATTTTATCATGTATCGGACTGTCTTGTGCTTGTTTTTGAGAAGACAATTCCGTTGATGAAGCTTCTTCTGGCAGTTTTGTAACAGCTTCGAAATCAAACTCAGTTCGTTCTTCCGTTTGGTCCTTTGGTCGATTATCTAAATCAAGACTTTTACCGAGTCTTTGCATCGGTTTATCGCCTTCATCATCTTCGCTAGTCAAATTCAATTCTAGACTTTTCGTTAATTTTTTATCCATTTTCTTATCAAGCTTTTTCGGTGATTTTGTTATAATTATCGCCTCTTCTAGTGAAACGTTTGTATTCTCTATTGTATTAATACTAATCTCCAATTTACCATGCCTTTCTCTAACCATTTCTTCGACTTGTGGAAAAACTGGAAGCACATCTTTAACAGGACTTTTCAGTGTTTTAGTTTGTTTAATTGCCGTTTCATATAGCATTTGTTGTTTTTCTTTACGTTTAGCAATATCAGTGTCACTATCGTCTTGAGATTTCGTTCGTTCTTTACTTGATACCCGTTTTAATTCTAACATTTCTAAACTTTTCGCTTTCTCTTTCGGTGGAACCTTTTGTGATGACTCCATTTCTTGGCTTTTCGTTCGTTTCATCTCTGGTACAGGTAAAGTGATTGACTGTTCCGTATTTTCCTCAACTACAGCAGGTTTTTCTGTAGTAGTGCTTACTTTTGTTGTCTCAGTAGCCACTTTCGATACCATTGATGTCGTTCTAGGAGGTACAATCGGTTTTCCGCTGCTTGTTTTAGGAGGCGTAGACTTGGAAGATAATGTTTTCGTTTTGCTTGGAATTCGAGGTTTCTCTTTGGCAGTAGTTGTTTTTATTTCCTTCGTTGTCGATGTTTTTGTTTTTGTACTAACTTTTTGTGTTACTGGTTTCGTTTGTTGTACAGCTTTTGATGATTTCCTTGTCCTAACAACATCAGGTACAATTTGATCACGTTCACGCTCTTCGACTTTCTTTGTTAAAGCAACTGGTTTAGTTTCAGTTTTCGGTTCAGTTGTAACTTTTTCCTTCTTTTCTGGTGTTACCGTTGGAACTGGAGGAGATTCCGGTTTATCGATTACTTTCACCAACTTATCCTCAATTTGTGCAATCTGCTTATCAATTTCAACACCAATTTCATCAATATCGCTCTCGTTGACGTCAGTTGTTGTAGCTCGATCTTCTTCTTCAACGGTATCATCTTTACTAGAAAATGCATTCAATGGTGGTAATCGATTAACTGGAATAACAGGAGCATCTAAACTTTTTGCTCTACGTCCCGGTATTGGTGATTCGGTAGCTTGTTGTTTTTGAAGGAGTGTAAACGCAGATCCTTCAGATAAATTTAATCTAGCATGGGCAAACAGTAAAGGACTTTGTCCCTTTTTCCTAGCCGATGTTGAACAGGTGATTTCAGTGATTTTCGTTTTAGGAGGCACTTTAAGATTCTTTAAATCATTTTCAATTTCAGCTTGAAGTAAAAGTTTCTCTTTTTCTCTTTCTTCATCGAAATTATCGTTTGTTTCTATCAATGTTGTCTCATTTAATGATCGTTCAATGTCATCTTTTTCGGTTTCTTCAACAGTTGGTAGTGTTGTTTCAATTGCTGCAGGTTCTGCAAACACTGGCTGCATATCTGATGTTTTTATATTTAAATCATCCTCAGAACTTGGAATTGAAAATGAACGTTCAGAGATTCTTCTCAATTCAGGTTGAACATTAGGATCTAAACCGTTATCATATTGACGTTTATCTGTTTTCTTTCTAGTCTGTGGTGGAGATCCTTCAACTTCCGTTGATGACATTGTGTATTGAAGATATTTACGTTCAGATTCAAATTTCAGAATTGATTCCATTTCTTTTCGTGTTTGTGGTGGTGAGAACTCCATTCGAGTTGGTGTTGCTTCAGCACTACCAAAAACATCATCCGAATCTAACGACTCATCATCCGATGAGAATGAAGTTATCCGTACTTTAGTTTTTTTAACTTTACCACTTTTCTTACCCGGTTGCATTCTAGGTTTAATTACACGTTTAGGTTTTATTAAATCAGTTTTAACTTTATCTTTCCCTTTAGATTTATCAATCTTTTGAATTTCTTTCGGTTCAACTTCTTGTTTTGCTTGTGGTTTTTCTACAGTGGTCGTCTTAATTTCAGGTTTTTGTGGCTTATCTTTCTGAATTGGTAAAAGTTTTTGTAGTGGTTTAAGACTTTCAGTTTTTGAACTAGTCGGTGAATCACTCTCAATTTGACTTAATTTTGAATTTAAAGCTTCCAAAAGAACAGGATCAATATGTGTAATATCTCGTTTAGGACTCGAAATGATTACAGGTCTTTCACTTTTGTCAATCTCTAAGGTTACAGGATCAACTTTAGATAGATCAATATTTTGTGTAAATAGAAACGATTCAGTTTCAGTTTGTGGTGATACAATTTGTTTTGTTTTTGAATTTGTTTTAATATCATCAACTAATTTTGATTTATTCTCATCATCATCATCATCGATTTTTGGTTTTCTTGTAGTAGGCTTATCAGTTGATGGTATTGTTGTATCCTCATTTGATGCAGTACCATTCATTATGTGTCGTTTATGAAGAACGTAAGGAATATCATCACTTTTTGGCGGCAAATTTATTAAATCTGATTGTGTTTTTGCACCTAACACTTCAAAATGACTTTTCGGTACTTCGAATTTAGTCTTTTGCCCTTCACCCTCATGTTTTAACACATCAAAATGTCCAAATTCGGCTGTTGGCATTTCGAAATGACTTCCTCTATATTTCATAACCGGCGGTGCACTAGGGATTTGTTTATACAAATAATCATCATCGCTGGATTCAGCTGGTGTTAAATCAATAGATTTCTGGTGCATTAATAACATTCGTCGTGAATTGGAATTGATTCGTTGTCGTGCTAATGAATTAGGATCGGATTTTGTTCGTTCAATTGGCTGATGTAATGGTAAAGGTTCGCGTATTTTCCGCGGTTCAATTTCCATAAAAATATCCCGGAAATTATTTTGTTTTCGTTTCGTATCAACTTTTTTCGGTTTATCAATATTCGGTACAACACTAAAACTGTGATCTGGACAACCATCAACATCACTACTATCTTGTAATGATTGAATTTTCTCTTCGTCAAAACTGAAAATATTACTTTCAGATTCGGTGGAACGTTGCGTTGATGATTTTTGTTGCCAACTATAAACTTCTGTCGGTATACCGGTAATATTCTCAGGCCAAATAGGGGTAGGTTTGTCCTGATAACGATTAGGTTTTTGTGCTCGTGGTACAGTATTCTGTTCTAAATCTGTTATAATTCGATTGGCACGAATATGTTGTTCTGTTTCAACATTTTGTAAACTGATAGAATGTACATGAGATGTTTCTTTACGGATTGTATAATCACCAAAATTGTATTTGGATGATTCCTGTTTGATTTTTTGTGTACCATAATTACGTTCAAAATTGATTTTGCGGTCATATTCACCAGGTTGGTGTTTGGTAGGTTCATCGATGATTTTTGATGAAGCATCATAATATTCACTGCTTTTTGACTCTACACTTGATGCACGACTGGAATCAAGATGATTTAAAACTTTACCTTTACGTTTCTTGCTATCGTAGTCACTTTTTGATTCAGCACTTGAAGTTCGTTCCAAATTTCGACTGGAACGTTTCAAATTCTCTTGACTAGATTTTAATATTTTTATTGGTTCATAATAATCACTCTTTGATTCTTGACTAGATGTACGTGAACTAGTACGGAATGTTTTATAGAAACTACCATCAGATTTACGTGGAACAATTTCACGTGGAAGATCTCTTGGATCGTCCATTAAGAAAATATCTTGATAAACATCTGAACTACTCTTGCATTTATGCCGTTTACCGTCATCGGAATCTGTATCAGATGGTAAATAATTACCAGAATCTAAACTACAACTTCTAATATTAAGTGGTTTTATTTTTTTATGTTTTTTATAATCACCACCGGATGTACTGTAATCATCATCGGATTTCTCAATTAATTCGTAACTATCGTGCGAGAGATCATCTTGAGAATCTCTTAAATCATAATTGCCAGGATCTTCCATTGAATCTTGCGAATAGGTTGTAGTACCTGGATAACTACTGGAATAAACTTTTTGATCGGGCATCATAATATCTTGATGAATTTCAAGGCTACTATCACGAGAACAAGTACTATAAATTGCATGATGATCATCATATTTTGTAACAGGCGATTCAAGTTTACGACTTGTATCGCCTATTGTACTTGTTAATGGTTTTTCTATTTTAGATATTTTACCGCTACGTCGTTTAGCTTTGCCGGAATCTTCAAAACTAAAATCATATAAATCACGACAACTGGCACTACGTTGCCATATTTGTCGTTTAGGTAAAGCCGTCATGGATTTATAAGTAT
>JAZBGW010000399.1:0-13767 GCA_037464815.1 Mylabris variabilis | reverse complement strand
AACCGAGATCATTTTGCGATCGTGTCTGTGTTGGATAAGCATTGTTAGTATCAAATGGGGGTGGTGATTGGTCCAATGAGCCCTCTGATTTATGACTAGAGGGCATCCGGACAGTAGTGGTGTGAGTGCGGATGGTGGTGATGGTGGTACCTGTTGTTATATCGGCCCTGTGAACTGCTGCGCGAACGGCGACCGGTGAACTGCTGGCATACGGTTTCGTTTCCATGTATGGTGTATGGAGTGGACTCGTGGTCGCAGAAGTTACTGGCGATGCCGATTGCGTCGTCAGAGGAGGTGATGGCGAGGTCGTCGTCTGAGCAAGCAGTGTGGTAGGCCGTGTGTCTGGGGCCGAGCTCCAAGATGTAGCTGTGACGCGGTGGCGAGAGGCTAACCTCGTCGTCGGAGAACCCGGGGCCGCTACTGGTGCGCCCATCGAACCCAGGGAAGTTGACAGTTTGGACACTTCCACTATTAATAAAATTGAATTAAGTATAACTGAATAATATCTCTAATATTAAAAGCATTTAATCAAAATAATAATAATAATAATAAATCAACAAGAAACCTACCACTTAAGTTGCTGTCGGCAAGAGGCAACAGAGGGTGAGCGGATATGCTGTTCCCGACAGTATTCGAGTGCATGTTGGTTGCACTCGAATGAGCACTAGAATGCCGAAATGAAGCCGACCTGGACAAGAGAATGAGGAATGAGATAGTTACCGATCTACACATTAAACAGTTAGTGTTTCTATAACTAAATTAAAGCTTTATAAAAAATATTCTCATGGAGCACAGCCGTTAGCTAATTGGCAATATTATCCTATCATAGTATAGCGAAATTTTTAATTAAATTTTATTAAACAATTACCAAATAACATAGAAAAGTGTTGTTTTAATAAGAACATCAATTTGTTTTCCTCCATTTATTTTAATTATCATATCCAACATATCATGCAACAGAATGTTTGTTTTAATTAATTTCAAAATTATAACAACTGGATTTTTTTTTTAAAAATTAGATCCCTTCCTCCTTCCCTTGATTTAAATACAAAATCTGACCACGATTAGAATTATCGTTGTCGGACACAGCAATATCCTGACCAAATGCTACAACAACCATGCTCCACACGCCACAAAGACGCTACTTATGACCATATTAAATCGGAATTAATAAAGCAACTCAAGCTACTAGTTTAGACGAAAACAAATAAGGTAATAACAATGACAATCTACAAAGCAACAGTACTACACGTTCTTACCTTTGGAATGTTTGACGTTTAACGTAATTGTCCCTTACAAATTCCACAATCTGTTTCTGAGTTTTACCGCTATATCTAGAAATTAAAAAAATATATATGTATGAACAAATAATGGATTATAAAAAGATTAATTTTATTACCTAAAAGAACTGCCTCTGGATAATACCCTTGTTTTATGTCTAGAAACAGTTTTTACAGATGCACATCGGAAAAATCCATGATTTTCTACACATTTCTTCCAAAAATTTTTACATTCATTCCGACCTTCGAAAAAGAATTCTACAGTATCTTTATAATAACCCTAATAAGAACAAAAATATGCCTTTTATACTGAATAAATATAATTGAAAAAAAAATCATACATATCCTTCTGGATGTAGCTTAATGAGGAATCGTTTCCGTTTGAATGAAATCTTTCGAATTTTCGCCCATGAAAACGTATTAATTTTTGTATAATTTTGAAAGACTAAAATACCCATATGGGCAACAGCTAAATTCAATGGTACATTCTCATGATCTTTAGCCGGATGCATTTTCATGCCGTATAATTCACATCTTCGGGCTGTTTCTAATAGATTTAAATCTGCCTCAGCTGGTGATTGACCTCTAAAATCACCATCCATAAACAAACACATCAACATATAAACATACATAGAGAGAGAAAGAGAGCGAAGAACAACGAACAAAAATAGGTATAAAGGAAGTTTATATAGAAAGAGCGAAAAATAATAAAATTATTTTCAGACTTACGCATGTTTTTTGTGATTCTCCATGATTTTTCGTTCCATTTCTTGATCTTGTTGTGGTACAAATTTATAAGTGGACAAATAACTATGATCAGGGTAATCTTCAGCAACATAATCACCACATTCAGCTTGTACAATATAACTGGCCATTAAGGCAGCTGTATTTTCATTGCATTGCATAAAACCTTGGGATAAGTCCCGTTTAATTTGTAAACAGAATAAATATCTTGTATACTCCTCTTCTAATTGTCCTGGATCTGGTGTATAGAATTTAACACAAAAATAGAGTAATGGATCGACTAGCGATAATCCTAATTGTCTTGATATAGGTTTTTGTAAATCCAACCAATATTTTGTACCACTATTATCTGAATATTCTAAACCAAAATAATCGGCTTCTAATAGATGTAATTGTTTACATACTTGATCAAATAATACACGACCTATTGCTTTCGCCTGTAAATAATAATAATAATCGTTGAAATCATAAAAACAAAACAAAAAATACAACATAACTGGTGTGAACCAAGCATGTTTAGTGATTGTGTTGTTGTTGTTGTTGATAGATTTCAAATTTTATAGGAACGAATTAATGTAAGCGAGAACATTAATTGGAAATAAAGAAGTCCCCCAGAGAAGAGGATACGACTATCTAACAATTTATTTGATCTTATTTATGTATGTTGTATGTTGAATTTCAATTGAATAAATACACTTTATAACCATTCAAAATAAGGTCGAAGATTTGCCTATTCATACGGAAAAAAATTGCTAAAATTTAAAAGTTACTCAAAGACGAATGATTTTTTTCAATAATAATGATCGAGGCCGCAACTGTGGGCATGCAAATGATTCACTTTCATTTATCCACCAATGTCAAATGAACAAATAAAAGAATTAATAGCGAAAATATAAAACTTTCAAATTTTTAATTCCGATGTCAATACAACTTAATTATCTTTGACTGTAAACTATGACGTAATACCTATTATGATTATCAAGATTAACAATATTATTATACAAGAGTATGACGTAAATAAAGGATAGGTTAGATATACAAATTTGGTAAATGGTTATTAATATTATACTAAAATTCTATCTCTACATGGGTGTTTTTTAATAAAATGGTTGCTACTTTGAAGCGGTCAATACAGTCAAGTTTATTAGGGAAAAAAAGCAAAGTACACCAACAAATCAGATTCATTGATCCCAGAACAAAGACCAGAAAGATACCTTTATTTATGTTTCTATATGTTTAACGTTAAATAAATTTATACAGGTAGTTCAATTTCACTCTTTTTACCAGAATTTGAATCTTAAGTAGTCGTTTCGCCTGTGATTATTTAAACAAATTGAATAAGAAAATCAAGACATACGACAAACTAATGTACAAAGGACCTAAAGGAATTGATTTAATTGTATATTTGCATTATTAATTTCGTGATCTTTGAACGAAGGTGAACAATGCAACGACTTTTAATTTATAATGAATACAAGCAGTAATTTTTTTGCATAGCACATATGTATTTATAGAATTAATTCCATAACAAATAATTTCATTATTATCATTTATATGAGCGTTTCCCAACCTTTTCACTTTTATGGAACCCTTGAGACAATGTTCAGTTAGCAACACAACACCCATGTAACAATACTTTTTCATAATATTTCTATTAATGTTCATTAATGGAAGCAAAGAATAAATATTATTTTAGTAGTTTCATGTACGTAATTCCCTATTTCTTGCAGAACCCTTACGGGGAAGCTGGAGTCCGGCCTCTACTCGATATCCGAAAAAGTGACAATTTTTCACTTTGGTTTAATTAATCATCGATTTCTCGGTTGTTTTCTGAGATATTCAACTGCTGTAACCACCGCTGAATTGGGCGTTTCCCGAAGCATCCGAGGAAATTTTCCAATTTGGAAAATTTTCACTAAATTCCAAAGTGCAGAGAACAATGTCGAAACATGTTAAAAACATTTAAATCACGCAGTTTCTACAATTTTGAAGATAAAAAATCGTACCGCAGCTTGTTTGAAAGCTTATTCATGGACAGAGGGTTTCCGAAAAATCCAATTTCAGAAAATTGAAAAAGTTAGACTTTTTTTTTTAATTCTTTCTCAATAAATTATTTGATTTTACAAAATTCAATTTTTCGGAAACCACTTGCCCTCCGCCCATGAATAAGCTTTCAAACAAGCTGTTATATGATTTTTTATCTTTAAAATTATAGAAAAAAATTTATACGCTCCGACATTTTCCTCTGCACTTTTCAATTAAGTGACAAATTTTCCTAAATGGAAAACTCCTTCGGATGCACCGTAAAACGCCCAATTCAACGCAGGTTACAGCGTTTAAATATTTCAGAAAACAAGCGAGAAATAGATGATTAAAAAAAATGTTACTTTTTCGGATCTGGAATAGAGACCGGACTCCAGCTTCCCTCTAACAATCTTTCGCAGAAGCCCCGAGTTTCGGGGAACTCTGGTTCACATTATAGGGATGAAAATAGTAGAAATATTGGAGAAATTTTAAATTATTTTGTAAAATTTTACACGTTTTGATACATTATTTTTTACTGCGATGTTTTTCAATTTAGAGCGCCATACTCTCACATATTCCGACACTAAGACAATATCATTTTAATCGTGTAGAAAGCAGTTTTATCGTTAAAATATTCTAAACACACGCAAAAATATGTAAATTATTATGACATGCAATAAAGTACAGTAATATTGTAAAAACAATCAATTGTCTATTATTTGAAATAATTGAATTTTATTTTTAATAAGTTATTGTTTTTACGATTTCTACACAACTACTGGATTTTTTTTTGTATACTTTCTCATTTTACATTGTTCCTGTATACATTTTACAAGTTCATCTAATATCTTTGGTTAAGGTGAATGGCATCTGTACATGGTGACGAGACTATTGTTATAATAACAATAACTACCGTGTTGCGATAAAGGCAAATAAACTGAATCAATAAAATTTAAAAGCCAAAATTTCCTCTATCCAAATATAGTTATGTCTAGTAACAAAATTCAAGTTGATGTAGGTGTTCAGTCAAATTAAATTTGTTTGATAAAATTAAACGATAAAAGCTGAACACAAACATTTGGACAAAATCTTAAAACAGTAGTTCTACAGTATATTAAGAATCAAGTTCCAAAAGTCATAATTTATTACACGAGTTCAGTTTATAAAACGAGCCGCAAAGCGGGGAGTGCGAATGTAATGAATGACTTTTGAAATGAGTTTCTTATACTATTTTTTGCACCCCTTGCAAATAAATTTTCGAAATTTAGGAAACATTGCAATAGTTGGTACCGTCAACATGATAACTAGAAATTTAATTCATATTTCAATTGTTCTTTGGTTATCCCTGCTTTGCTTGTCTTCATACTTTTAAATTTAAAAATGTGTTATTTTGTTAAAAAAATAGATAATGACATTACCACATATTTTTTTTAATAAAATCATAAATTATGACCGCAAATAAAAACATTAATAATTAAAATTGAAAATTTAAAAACGTTGAACTACCAATATTATGAAAATAAATTACACTAGCTATTAAAGAACTCTAAAAAGTGCTTTAATAGGTATTAAAGCTATTGCAGACGCAAAACAGAAAACAGATATTTCTAGAAGTTTAAAAGTTTAAATCCTGTCAATTGATTCAAATCTAAAATGCCTTCAGAAATGTGATTGTACATAGTTTTATTCTAAGAAAATAAGCGTGACTTGTTTTGGATTCTTTTTTGCTGTTTTTAATCGATTCTTTGGAAAAATTGTTCGAGAGATGAACAAACTATCTATGAGAGAAACAATTCAGAATAGAAACCGAAATAATCGTGAGAAATATTTAATCTTCATACTGTTTATATTACAGCTTAAATTTATTCAATTGACCAGCGTAAGGGTCGGGAGCTTTATTATAGAATTATGAATTGAATTGAAAGTCACAGTTTTTCTTTGCCATCTGTTTCAAATGCGATAATTTTTCTCAATGCAATATCAGATTTTCTCTCAGGTGAACTGTAAACTTCAACCCCCATTTTCTCATCAATAGAAGACCAAAAAATCCCCTTAAACGAAGAATGTCAATTTTGTTGACCTGTTAATAAAAAGTTATAGATTGAAGCTTCTTTGGTTGTTTTAAGTGCAAAAGAACTTAAGGTTACAATGATGAATTAAACGAATGCCGAGCCAAAGACAGTTCTGATATTTTTAAATCCATCATAAAAATGGAATTTCAAGTAATTGATTTACTTTCACAGTATCCTAATAGTTTATAATTAAAATGCAATAAGCATCATGAAAAAGACTTTAAAAGGCAGTGTTCATTGATACATTCATTCCCATAAAGAGTCGTTTTTTCTCGGTTTGAAATTAGTATTATTATTGGCTTTTTGTTCGTCTATCATAACATAAAAATTTAATTAGAATAAATTGAGGTCATATTTTATTCTGTTTTATATGAAGAGAAAATATTGAATCTGAAATTGAATTTAATTTCTCGCCAATTGATCAAAATTGATGAAAAACTTGTATTAATTTGGATTTAGGGGAAAATCGAATCTTTATGAAGTTATTCGGAACTATTTTCCTTCTTCTACATTTATAATATTTCTGATTTAACTCATTAGCAAATGACATATCCGGTTGTTATGAACAGTATTGCACATATGGTTCTTTTCAATAAACATGCAGTTAAATATAGAGTTATAAAAAAAGAACCGTGTAATCGAATTCTAAAAACAAGACACATTTCAATTTTTTTGTACAAATTCAGTTGCAATGGTGAAAGTCGGGTATAATTTTATAATTTACAACCTGAGAAAATGATAATTACCTGCACTTGGAATATGGTGACTGTGTCATCCAGCATTTGTACACGTATTGCCAACATTTTACCACCTTTTTTCGGTGTAGCTGGAGGAGTCCGGGCACCACCGTCTACACCAGCCGGAGTTGAATGAGAATGATGCATACCACCACCCGTACTACCGGAATTTGATAATTGACCAGTTGAACCCCGAATACTATTTGAATCCATCATTTATAGATTTCTTCTTATTATTTTCAACTTTCGATTGCACCCTATAAAATCAAAACAGACATTAAATATATATTTAAAACATTTCTACTATTTTGTATATTTGTTTATTTTTACAACTACATACATATAATTATCGTAACAGTTAAGTATGATAATTATTATTTAATTAAATTGCAACATACAAAACAAGTAATTTAGATTAATTGTTTAAATTACGACGAATTTCAAGGATAATAAACAATTTTTGTGTGTCATTTATTAACGTCGATTCGAATTCTTGACATAAAGCCATTAGAGATCATAATTAACAAACATAAAAGCTTACTCATATCAATTGTAGTTATTATTAAACAAAAATTGAACAAATTATCAACAATTCTCTTTGTCAAGTATACTAAATGATTACTACATCCGAATTTACCGCAAATTTACTTAACTTTTAAGGCTGCTTTGTCTCAATCGTAATTGTCAGAAATCTAGTAATTAATATTTAATTTTCCCGGATATTCTATCACATAAAAGGTGGTATAACATCAAAGTATGCGGCCTCGTATTTGATTTCTCTTCAGAGAATCCTATTCATATTAATTAGTTAAATTAACAAATATTTAAATCAACCGCATTTAAAGTTCATTATTCCGGTACGTGGAATGGTCCAAAAAGTTTATTGAATAAGTAAAAAGTCCATCCATCAGAGTACATAGCAAACAATATAAAATGGGTCACTAAAAGAATAGCTTCTACTCTCTTTTTTTAGATAAAAAATATCGTTCTAGTATTATTAGAAATATTTGTGTCACTTTATTGTTATCGGGATAATTAACTGCGTTCAAATAAATTGTTAGTGTAGCGTGATATGAATTTTCAATTAACATAATATAAGTGTCCTCTCAAACTAATAGAATTTATGTTTATACACCGTAAATGTTAAACATTTGTGCATTTCATAAATATGTATAAAGGGTTGTTTCTACCAAAACAAGAACTATATAAAAAAAAAATGGAAAATTTATATTAAAACTTACTACGGCCGAATAAATATCAATAAATCTATTTATAAATAACTTCTAATTAATCTTATTATCATATATGAGAATGTATTTTGATTTATGAGAATTTAATAAATTAACCGTAAAATCATAAATTATCGAAGGGCGATTAATGTTGATTGAATAGCAATCAACTTATAGCCCATTTTTTAAACAAAACTATAGCACTACACGCTATACGCATTTTAAATATCACACTTGCCACTTTTTTTATAAGCCAATAATCAATTAATAAAAGTAAAATGTTTCGTTTAATTCGAGGAATAAATGGTGTCGTCCTATATCTTCGAAGTGCTTTCAGTTTCGTGTCCAGGTCGAACTGAAGGACTCAAGTGTATACAGTTTAGAAGATTTTTGAAACTAAATTGATAATCTTTGAAACTCAATATCTCTGAAGTACAAATCAATGAAGAGTTACATTTTGTCTTTTACAAGCAGAATCTCTTTTTAACTTGCTTTGACCTACCTATAAAAATACTTAAAATCAAATTTTGTTTAAATAAAAGACTTTTCTTTCATTCTGTTAAGTATACCACTAGAAAGTAAATAGAATTTCCAATCTTTTGAGGTAACCACATTTAGCCGCTTTACAGTTTTTGATTTATGAATTAAATTACAAATGGACAGACTCCAGATTTAGTTAGAGCCATAATCAAATTTTCATTTATCCTGTTTCATAAAACACTCTACTTTTTGAAAAACAAAATGATATTCGAAGGGATCTTATTCAGTCAAATGTGTACGTTTTATTTCAATAATTACCTATTTGTGTCGCCGATATTTCAACAACAATGATTCAATTGATGCTAATAAGTAAATTGTGAAATTATACTTTTTAATGGAATTGAAAATAATCAACAAAATCAATAAACTGTCGTGTAATAAATGTCAACAATTACCTTTCCCATGGATATTTAGACATGTTGCTATTTTACAAATTCATAAATTACAGACATTTAGGCAGAAAATATGTGAAAATAACATAAAATTGGATGTGTATGACTTATAAACTATCATTAAAACTGCATCGTTGCATGATGACATCGTTTTGGTAACTACTACGACCCTGTTGAGATCTATGGGTAGTATTCACTAAATTTTTGGAGACTAATCTCTATCTACTAGCAGAGTCATTTTTCATTAACTTGCAAGTTACTGTCTCATTGTCAGTCGCTTATCTCATATATTTTGTACCTATATAGGAGGGATATTCTATACTCTGATAAAAAGTTGTAGAGACAAGGAATGTAGTCTTAAAGTTGGCTATGAAATTAGTGAAATAGGATAGTTGCGCGGTAAATTGTACGATGGTTATTTTATACTTAACTCTTCTCAATTAGTAGAGAAAATAATTAGATAATACCACTCTATTTCGAAATTTTATGGTAGATATGGTACGGAATGAGAAGACCCTAGTGAGCAGATCTTTTAAAAAAATTCGACCGAGTCTGTGATAAAAAAATTGCCATAATTTTGGTAACGCCAAAAAGTTTAACGAGTCGGTGGCGCAAGTGTCTGATATTTTCAAGGCAGCTTATGCTTATGCTTATGCACCACCTTTGCGCATCTCGCGGCTATTCTCATTCCGAACCAACAATAGTAATAATTAATCCTCTATACAGCCATTAAATGTGGTCAGTTCTTAAGGAACATTCCAAAAATCTTTAAGGGAGGTTCCTGGAGATCATTGTAAAAAAATTGAAAACTCGTAATTCATTTGGAAGCCGGTCAAAAAAACGCAAACAAAATAATATTGGGAGGATCTTCGAGTCATTTTAAATGTACGACTAGCCTTTAACAATCGTTACATGGTCAGAATCAAAGCTTTTTTGACGAAAGTGAGGTTGAAATTTTGCTAAAATATTCTCTAAGAACCCTAAGTTTCTGAAATAATTTTCGGATCGCCAGCCAGCTAATATGAGCTTTATTAGAATTGATCACGTTTAGTGTTTAAAGGCTATGCATATATTCAAAGTTATCGCTTTGTTAGATAAATTCCACCAACAAATTATGTTCTTTTATAATAGATATAAAAAGGAGTATAACAAAACATATTTAAAGGAAATTCGGAAACAGGGGTCAGAATGCAAAAGTTAGACAATTAGTTCGGTTTAGCTACGATAACTGCACAAAATACGCTGTATTCAAATAATAAACTGCTGATAATCAACTTGATCATCTTTATAGTTTTGTTTTTCAATTTATACCAAATAGTAAACGTATATAAAATCGTCATTTCTTTTTACTGTAAAGTTGATAAAATACATCTGTATGTAGATAGAATTTTGTACTACCGGTTGAAATGTAACCTTAAAAGAACAAACATAAATATGTTGTGTTCAACAAGGGAAAATACTTTATTTTCATGTATCTAAAGAGTATCAACAAAACTAAATAGTCTGAATATGGAATTTTTATGTTTTTAAAATTGTGAACAACTACAAAATCTACAAATTAGAGAAAAAAACTAACTCATATAGTATTTAATGATCATAGATAATAATAACAACCATTAAATTTGTTTCCAAAACCTAAAATTACATTAGTTACAACAAAAATTTAAATAATTAACGAGGTTTTCCATAAACATTATCTTGATATTTTCACCATTTGAAATTTTAATAATTTTTTTTTGTTCAAAAGAATTATAAAGATTTACAAATGACAGTATGATGGATAACTTAACACTCTGTACTATCATACCGTTTCAATAACAACACAAAAAACGATAACAACATATGAGATTTAAGTACAGAGATGCGAAATGATTCCAGGAATTTATCGTTTCCCAAATTGATTTTAAAGTGTTATATGTGTACATTGCAAAGAGATCGAGATTCACTATTTACCTTCTATATAATCATACATCAATCTAATATGTAAAAGAAAACTGACAGGGGTAAACTTCTTGGAGTAACTTAACTTAACTTAATATCAACTTGATGAAAAAGCTTCAAAACTAATCATCCAACAGCTTAACGTTTCTTTAAATATCGCTTGCAAGGGCGAAAGTTCCATTTTCTTTTAAATTTAATCTATAAGAATTCTATTAAAGAACATGCTCGTAAGGTTATGCACCATTTACAAAGTTACAGCCTCTAAAAGAGACTGTTGTTCAAAAGTAAGCTTTTATTTTTCGGCTTAAAGCCTCCCATACACAAAAGTATAAATCAATACGATCGAACTGTATGATTCGATCATATCGATATGTCGTTTAGTGTATGGCCGAAAACTGTTCAGTTTTATCGCAAAATCCAGATGTGCGGATACGAATAAATAACAAGCACTCTGAATGTTAGTATAAACGAGGAGGGGAATCCAGAAAATCAAAAAGATCGAACTGTACAGTTTAATCGTTTTGATTTATCGTTGTGTGTACGGAGAGCTTTAACTTATTGCCAACCATTCTAAATATTCTGGAAACATTATTGTTTACCTACATTTTCATAAATTTTCTTTTTCATTCAATTGCGCAACTATAAAATCATCACAATGATAATATAATTGTTATCTAACAGCAAAATTACTATTTTGTGGTGAATATACGCTAAACTTTCAAGAAGACTTTTTTAACGTCAATTTTTCGGTACACATTCTCGTTGGGACACCTTGTATACTATACTATTTTAATCTAATTTATCGATAATGTATCACATTTCATCAGCTATTTTAATAAATCCTATTTTCTAGAAAAAATGGGCAAGAGGTCAATTGTGGACAGATTTAGAACGTTTAATCTATAATACAGTTTGTAAAATTTAATAGTTTCGTAAATATGTTAATAATAAAATTATTTTACAAAAATTCGTTTAAAATTTTTTTGCTTTATCATTAATTTATGTCAATAGAAATTCAAATGTATTACAATTGATTTGTTATTATGTTAAATTATGTAGAACGCAATCATAAACGAACAATAATAAACAAGACAATTACAATCGAATTTTATTATTCAAAATCAAATGAAGAAAATTCCATGAAATCAACTTTTCACAATTAATAATTCGATTTTAATCGAATCCTATACTTTCAAACACTTCTCGAAGATGCTAAATGGTCACTAAATTAAAATTCGTTCCTGTAATTAATTTGGTGAAATTATTTGATCAATCTGTTCAAAGATCAACTGAGTGTCTACGTTTTCTGTTAATTAATGAATTTCGTTCAAAAATAAATAATAAGAGTATTATAATTGGTGATTAAATCTTAATAAATTCCAGTCGAGATTTATAGGTCCAAATTTAAGCTTTATTAAAGTTAAATCAACGCAACTAAGACAATTAATAGGAAATTATAATTTGAAAATGTGTAAGAAAAACTATCTCCCTCTCATTAAATGGTCAACTATTATCAAGAGACTATTCGACAAATTTAGAAATTTTGATCCTTCTCGACCAGCCTCGAAGAATAACTAAAAAAATTAGAAGTCCCTCATTAATTTTTTAGTAGGATCAAGGGAGTGAAATTAGAAAAGATTGATAATTAACCCAAAAATCTCTAAATTTATTTTGCTCGCCGATAGGAAACGCATGTACTATCATTTAAATGGGTGTGTTTGTAAAACACCCACAAATCTCCAAAATGATTTCGAAGTAAACCCAGTAAAGATGAACAAGATCTTTAAATAAAAACAAGGTAAAATATAAAATACTGACAAGTTAAACAATTACGTGGTTATTTATTTATGTTGACACAATAATTATCTTTAGTTTTTCTTTATTCTGCCTTAAAAGGGAAAATCATATTTCTTTTTAATTGAGGCATTAGTATACGACATTAACAACAAAAAAAATGATTTATTATAGAAAATAAATAAATGTTGGTATGTTGTTTTTTTTTTAATTATTATTAGTTAAAGTCCAGAAGCCTGGAAGTGCCGGAAAGACAAACCCACCACCACGACAATATAGGTGAGCTTTTTATAAACATAACAAACGCCAATCACCGGAAACGCAATAAACAAAGACAACTATACGATTTATATTAATTCATATGAAAAAGATAGATATATTGAAGGGTATGTCTGGGCTTTTACTACATACTTTATAGATGGAACATGTATGTTAGTAGTAATATAAAATAATGTACACGATATCCCACCCATGTATGGTCATTGATCTCGTTGATTTTCCTATAAAACAACGAAAATAACTGTGAATTTTCATTTGCACAACCAATTTCTTCATAGATAACTATAGACAATATTTATAGGTATTTAGATACAAAAATTTTTGTTGTAAACTAATAATTACGAGTAAATATAAACAACTTACATTCATTACATTTAAAACAAACACTTTAATTATTATCGAATCGAACGAATTAATTAAAAAAATACTTCTCCAAATAAAAATTATCCAATAATTAATTATTTATTAAAATATTTACACAAACACACACACCCATTGAAACGATCGCCATAACAAGACGACAAAATACTAGAGAATCCAGTGTGCTGCGCGCGATCAAAAATACAGCCAACTAGATGAAGATAGACGAATATTCAATAAATAAGGATAGAAAAGCAGATAGAGGGCGGCAAAGCCGGTAAATTATGAAAAATAATAAAGAAAATAAATAAAAACAATAAAAGAAAGTTTTAAAATTATCCATTAATTAATACAACAATTAGAAATAACATAAT
>JAZBGW010000398.1:14987-26806 GCA_037464815.1 Mylabris variabilis | reverse complement strand
TTTCGCGGTTTAATAGGGGTCTACTTTTCGTCGCATAATGACGGATGTCGTCTTTAGTAACTTTTCTGTCATTTAGTATTTTCAATTTGGTCAATAGAACTTCTATATTTCAATTAAAATAAAATACTAACCTTGCCTATTTGAATATAATTTAATTACATGTCGATAAGGTGGCGGTTTTGGAAACATGTTCGTTTTATGGAACATATGTTTGAATTTCTCATCGAAATCAACAGCTTGTTTCCTAACAATATTATTATTATTGTTATTACTATTATTTTGATGATTACTAAGACTATTATCTCTCATTGACGATTGACGTGGTGGTGGTGGTGGTGCTGTATTTGTATGTGCCGGTACCTGTGAAGAATAGTTTTCCTTCTATGAGGAAATTTACAAGAAATACAGAAACATCAATAAAATTAGTGCACATTAATTGATAGTGGAATAAAATTTAAATAATAATAATAACCCACCACCATCAATGGACATTATTACTTACTGCAGGTGGTGGTCTTGTTGGTTGTGTCCGATGCGGTGGTAGTGGTGGTGCATGATTTGGTGGTTGAGGTAGTACAATGTTGGGTGGTGGCGGTGGTGGAGCATGATTCGGCGGTCGAACATTACTGCCATTATTATTATTACTAATTTTATAAGATTGCTGTTGTTGTTGTTGACTTAAATTTGACGATGGTGAATGTAGTGATGGTGGCGGTGGTGGTACATGATTTGGCACAGATGGTGGTGGTGCTGTTGGTCGTCCATTCAACATCGGTCGCTGTCGTGGACTTAAATTACCAGTTGAATGACCTAATGATTGACCAATAACTGATGATAAATTACGAACAGTACCGAATTTTATTGCTGCATTATTATTATCAGGACTTTGTTGTAATGATAATGATGTTGAGGATGGTGATGGGGTACGTGGACTTTTCATACTATGAGCACGACTAACTGGTTTACCATTTATTAAAAGTTTCTTAGGTGGAGCAATTGGTTTACCTGTCAAAAAACCACAATATTGAATTGAATTGGAAAGTATTTTAAAAAATCTACCATTTAATGTAGGTGGTTTTGGTGCCAAATTTGGCTTTCCATGATTAATCACAGGTTTTGTTGTTGTAGTCGCCGACTGTCCAAATCCATTTATACCATCTGTATTATCTAAACTTGTTAAATTTGCATTACTGATAGCTTTCCGGTGTAATGCACTATTATTTATTTGTAAACTTCCATGTAATGTACTTTGATTACTTCGGTAACCGTTTACTAGCGATGATTGTTGAGGTTTCGTTGGTGTTGAAGGCTTTAATCCATTCTCCTCAGAAATCTACAACAGTTTTCAACAAAATATAACACACTCAGTTTCTTTAAGGGTATTGTGTAGTGTCGAGTTTCAATTCGCGAACACAATCAACTAAAATATTTTTTCAGGGGAAAACAAGTCTACAGCTTCTTTGTAAAGTGTTAATTGATGAAGTAATGATGTGTTTCACATCTTATTATAAATTGGTTGTCGATCGGTGCGGGGGCGGGCAATTATTCCTATACCGGAGCGAAGTCATATAACTTGAGAATGGCTGAAGATACGATGATGGGGTAAACTTGCATATGATTTCAAATTTCAAATTACATGGGGGCACAATTTTTTTTTTTGAAAAATGTGTTTTTAGAAAATTGAAAAAATTGAATATTCTTTTTGAAAACTTTAAAATAACAATTAAAAAAATCTCGTCCCCCCATGTAATTTGAAATTTGGAATCGAATACAGTTCATCCCATCATTGTATCTTAAACCGTTCTCAAGTTATCTAACCCCGCTCCGACATGTGAATAACTGCCCGCCCCCGCACCATTGCCCTCCAAATTATAAAAACATGTAAAAGACATCATTACTTCATTTATTAACAACACTCTTGGAAAGAAACCGCATTCTTGTTTTCCCCTGGAAAAATATTTTAGTTGATTGTGTGCGCGAATTGAAAGTCTATACCGGGTGATTCACCGAAAACGAAAAGTTAATATAGCAAATCTCATTATTTGGTCAAAAATTACTCGTTTCTGACGATTTTCAAAAACGAGTTGTACACGCCAAACGGCTTAGAGTGACTCGGCGACCCGCCCAACATTGATTTTTTCGTTTTCGTCCATTTTATTCTGGAACAGGTGGGAAAGTTTCGCATTTTTTCTAAAATGCAATGAAGAAAAACGAAAAAAAATCGCTGTTGGGAGAGTCTCCGAGTCATTCTAAATCGTTTTGCGTGTTTAACTCGTTTTTGAAAATCACGCCCCTGTCCAGCGAGCGTTTTTTTTGACAAACTTCCAAATAAGCTACGAGATTCTAATTTTGCTAAAATGGTTCCCAGGTAGCACCCTACAAATCTTTGAAATATTTTTCGAATCGCTCGGCAAATAATGAGCCTTACCATAAGAATTTTTCGTTTTAGGTGAATCACCCGAGACTACACAATACCCTTAAGATTTAAATAACTAAAAACAGATGATGAGATTAACATAAGCCAGACACAATCTAAAGACAGTCAACTTACATTTCGAACTGGTGCTGGTGGAGGTGGTCCACGGTTCCTATTATCACTGGCCATTTGTTTTTTCAATTCATTTTGAACACTATTAAAACTCTTAACCGGTAGTGGTGGAACATCTGGTTTCTTTCTATTATCATTATTAATACTATTATTATTATTATTGTTAATATTATTAGTAGAATTGCTTAAACTGGAAGCACCTAATAAAAAATAATTGGAAAAAATTATTTTAAAAATTGCTAAATATAACAAACCTAATTTCCCTGTAGCCCTCAATTTTGGCATACCACCAGCAAACAATCCACCTAAATTCATACCATTAGCAACGCCACTTGTTGATAATGATGATGATGATGATGATGATGATGATGTTGAAACATTACCACCAACACCACCACCACCACTACCACCACCGCCTCCATTACTAATTTTACCAGGTATTATAGGTGCACTCTTATCATTTGTTACCGTTTTCTTCAATTTGGTCCCAGTACGTATCGATTTTAATAGAGCAGAACGATCATCGGGGCCGCCACTTTTTGTCGATGTAAATACTGGCGGTGGTGGTGCTGATGGTGGTGGTGGCGGTGGTGGGCCTGGCATCCTTCCCCAACAATCAAATTAACTGTGAAACAAACAAGAAGAAGAAAAAACATTAACGTTATTGTAATCAAATTAAACATAAAAATCGATACAATTATTGATCTGTGAATGTTATTTAAGGATGAATCATTGAATTAATTGTAAAATTATGTTGGAATTAATATAAAACAACATTTACTTTTGCAATTAAAGTCGGGATTTATTTCATTTTAAACTACCTTCATCAACCTACTCGACACTATTCTATCTACATATTGTGCAAATTGAATAAAAACGGTAAAACACGTAACCAACTTAAAAACAAGGCTGTTACAATGAAGATAAATTAATTCAATTATTTTTATAGATAAATAATGGAAATTATATCAACTTAGAGGGGAACAAAATTATCATTATTTAATACTGTTTTTTAATAGATTGTCAACAAACGAAAGTTTTTAGAAACTCATCCTTGTTGTCAATTTAGAATTAATTAAATTAGAAATAAAATACCGTGGAGAAAGTGCGACAAATCTATCTAATCAGTGGCGTAACTACCATTATTATAATTTTACAATTTGAAACAAAGATTAGAATTTCTTCTAAAGTCGGCCATAAAACCATAATTATTATTATTATTGTATGTTTATTGCTATTTGTTTTCTTTTCATAAAAGGAGCACCATAAAAACAGATTTTCTCTCAATTTTTCTCACGCTATTTAATATTATTACTTATTGTCTAAGCGAAAGGTGTTTATTCTTTGCAGAGATAACAATTTTTCTTCGATCAATCTGCAATTTTGTATTCCTCACAAGCGTGCAGTATGGAAAATATTTAGAAATCACAATAATTAACATAAGGTATCGTCTAATGTGCAGATAAAATAGAGAAAACATCAAAATTACAATTTTTATTTAAATAAATCGATTGAGATGTGCACATTGTATTGGTATAGATAAAACCACTCTACAAACTTGCACCCTTATCTACAACTTAAAAATGAAAATAGGGTTTATTAGAAAAGCTCATTGATCAGGTTTAAAATAAATTAATCTCCACGAACGTCATTATTGGAATTATTGTGCTTCTTTATAAAAAAAACTAAACATAGTATACGTTGCACTATAAAATCTGATGCATTATAAACTTGAATCAATAACCTAAAGAAAAATCATTTCAACTAAATTTTACAATTTTTCGTTCGTTTGAATGAATTATTTGTGTTGTAAATTTTCATGATATTTTCACACACATATTAGACCTGAGAAAAATCGTAAAAAATTTGCAAGCATCAAAACGGTTCCAAATTTCAATTCTGGTTATTTTTGGAACCTTAAATCTTTATAACACCGAATCGAAAGATTCATTTTTTTTTTGATTCCAGCTATTCAAGAATAAATTAACACAGAAAATTTTGTTAATTAAAAAGTATCGAATCGTTGCATAAAGATTCGTCAATTATCTCAATGCTTATAAAGTTCAAAAATACTGAAACTTTGGAATGTTTGGTCGAATTTTGTAAATTCTGTAGCGCTACAAAAAAGTTGATTTCGACAAAGACTTGCAATTTCTTTATTACTAACAACTATATTTAACAATCACCACTATGTTCTAGTAATTAAATTAATACTAATTGCGACTAATTATAAGATAAATTTTATCAGGTTACGATATCATCTATTGATAAACATAAAGATACGTGTATTTATACCGGGTTTTAAGGCCCATCTTGATGATTTCTATCTAATTCGAGTAATTCAATGTCTCTATTTATTTATGTCCATCAAAGATAACAATTTTATAGTAATAAAAAACAACGGATAAAAAGCTTGTTGATTTACTAATAAACTAAATTTTAATCCACCTTTTATTTATATGGAAATAAATGGAAGTTGATGACTTCAATCCTGTTTTACGAACAGATACTTGTTGTCTATAAAAAATGGGTATTTTTAACAAATTCCTAGCTCCAGGGGGAAGCAACACAGTAGGAGAGAATAAGAATCTTTATTTAACAACTTTTTTATCAAATTCTGTAAAACCAGACAACCAAAGGAAATGATTATTATTTGAACTAAAAACATTTTAAAAAAAAACAGACAATTTCTATTTAAACAATTCTGTTATCTAATCAGGCCAATTTCAAGATTTTCAGCGTAATTTATACACTAAACAATTCTTCTAAGAGCTAGTCTAAAATAATAAAAAAATTTAAAGTTCTAGTGACATATTTTAATTTTGTTGTTATAATATGAATATACCTTTTTGTTGTCTTTCAACAGTAAGATATATTTGATATGGTCAAACTATTACAATGATGGATAGTTTTGCTTGTTGGAAATTGCTCAAGCAATACGTTTTGGATATACAATTAACCAACATATAATAATTTGTTCTTATATTTATAATTAAAGGTCATTGCTCTATAAGGATAATAGAAGAACAGTTGTGAGGAGGAATATTGGCAAAAAATTTAGTTACAGATGCTGACAAAATGATGATGATAATAACAGATACAAACAAACATCTAGGAGGGATTTTGAAATTTATAAATAAATCCCACTTGGTGGGGTTTTGTTTTATTTGTCTATTTACATTTTAAACCTGAAACATTCAATCGTTTTGTTGTTGTTGTTGTTATTGTTTTTAATTCGATTAGATTTGCAATATTAAATTTCACAGATCATCTACTTTACAATAACAACAAAGTCTAATTAATGTTAATTTGATTAATTCAACTTGTAAGTGATAAAGGATAATTATCAATAACAGTTTTTTGGGTGTAGATTTCTAAGAAAATTCCGATATTTACTAAGCCACAAACTAGTTCTCTCTATTAGAAACCACTTTTGGAAAACAACTCAAACAATAAAATAATTATAAAATAAAAATTGATTCATCATTGTCGAAATATGTTGACAATTTTTGAATATTAAATGGATAAAAATTAACAGTTTACCATCTAAGGTGGCCAAGGTTGTACAAGGCCTCCTCTGATACACACTTAAAAACTACCTAAAAACCACCAAATTACGTCATAATTATCGATTTTTTCGCCGTATTTCATCAAGAAAACATTCAAATTTAACAACGTATCTAGAATCAATTAATATTATCTGAAAGAGAAGAAAAAACACCTACCTAGGACACAAACCAATTTTTTTTCTGTCTTAAAAACAGGACAACTGCCTGTCAATAGTGAAATAATTGAATCACACTTGTTGGCATCACTTTGTTATCATTAAAATTAATTGGTGCATTATTTTAATTGTTATAAATATGAAGAAGAAAAATGATAAAAAATATTAATTTGTAGAAAAACTTTCTCTTGACACTTCTGATAATGTTTTAATCACTCTTTTCTTAGGGACAGCAGCAGCACTATCATTTGTCAGGAAATATGGCGGCGGATGACAGACAATCAAATCAGGCACGCATGCCCATTAAACTACCAGACTAAAGGCTGCTTCAGAACGGTGCGACACTTTTATACTCTTTCCAAATTTCTAGTGCCCTATTTACATACTCTGTTTAATAATGAAGAACTAACAAATCTAAGAATCAATAGGAGTAAATAATCTTGAATCAATAAATTAGAGTATTTTTTTCATAGATTTGAGTATATATACGTCATCTTGTCGGTAATACCTACAGAGATTGCTGTCACTTATTGCCAATAGTTTTTATTAAAAGATAGAAACTTTTTTTTTGTGTTTAGATAAATTTACAGAGAAAAATTAGTTGACTTTATTAAATTTTAAAAATTTTGTGATTTTTCATGGAAAAATATATCAATAAATGTATGAATCAAGTAACGGCGCTACGGCTCCATAGACAACTGGGAGATATACTTCATCTACGTTCTTGCCAATACTACTACTTACAGTTGTTCGTATCACTATATTTTAACATTTAAACAATTAATTTTACATGAAGATTAAGTTCAAGATGGTACTCATAGCCTAAGGTTTGGTACTAATCGGGTAAATACCCGAAAAAGTATTTAACAGTGACGCACTGCTGTGAACACACCTTAATAGTGCGCATATGAATAAACATCCTACTATTTATCAGGATATCCTTTCTTACCACACTCAATCAAAGTAAGATAGATAGGCTCAAATAGGCGATTTTTTTTGGTAATTGGGAAATTTTTAAAATTACAATTAGCATAAGATTTGTATTGCAAAATTACCATTGTCAACAAAAATCAATTCAATTACTGTCTTACGAAAGTAAAGAAAATCGCAATTTTTCGTGTATTTTACGTAAAAATTTCGAAATATCTCATATTTAGTGCTAAGGAAATATTAGATACAGATTTTCCTAGATTTTTAGAATCAATTTGTACACTTCCTCTATGGGGAAATGTTGAAAAAATTAGAAAAAAATCACCGCACAGTTAACAAATTTAAATATAATTTTCGTTTTAAAAGAACAAAGAATATTTAATTAAGGACTTTTGATCTTTCAAATTCTATTAAATTATTCCTCTTATTACTCATTTCTCTTCAATGATTCATTGTTGATGAATTATAATGTTACCGCAAATAAAGGAAGGGCATTTATCTAATTAAATTTGCTTGCGTAAATCTGACCTTTTCTTCAAAAAAACTGATAATAACAAATAAGACACAAGACAATAAATAAAAGTCAGATACACAAATTCTAATTGAGCGTAACATACATGTTTTTAGCAATTTTAGTTTTTATTCCATTTCAATTGAACCGTAAATTAATTAATAAATAAATCAACCAATAAATATTCTTGTTAGTTTTGAATTGCGCGCACTTTCGGAAACGCATACGGCACCATGACAACCGCTAAGAATTCGTCCAATCAAATTACAAACATGGCGTTATTTCCTGTAAACTAGCGCCATTTGCAATAAAGTTCAGTTTATTTGGCGTGCTTGGCGTAATATAGGTAGGAGGTTTTTTTTGTGTGTATGTGTGAGAAAGAAAATTAATTAAACACATTTATCATTAGAATTAGTCTAAATAATTATATTTGTAAACAATGAGTGATCGAGAGGTGAGTAATTTAGTGTATAAAATATAATTATTGATATCTTATTCAATGAGAAATCGTTGATTTTTCTGCGTCGATCTTTGAATAATTCTACCGGCATTATTTAATATTTTCTTTATTATTATTATTATTAAAATTGTGTTGAAATAATCGATAAATAATTTATAATATTATGTAATATTGATAAATATCAAATTATTGATGTAACTGTTGGTGGTTGTTTGTTTCTAGGGTAGCCGTTCACCCATTCATAAACCAATGAATGATCGAGACCATTCGCCGCATGCAAGGCGGGAAGAATCCCCAAGAAATCACAAAGCAAAAAGTTACTCAAGGTTAGAAATTTGGTGGAAAAATTAACGAATTTATTTCATTTATTACGACGCAACAATGTGGTTTCAAGGCTCTTACATGTTTAAATTTTTGCTATTAAACTATGATTATACGGTGTAATCTATACGATGCAAGGTTGTGTTGGTTATTGAGATCGGTAGACTAAATTGTAATCCTGCATCCCCTATTTATGAAAACAGTTTTCTGGCCTGTCATTCAAATATTCGACTATTTACATGTAAGAAAATGTATATGAAATTATTTTTGTGACAAACAAAATTCACGTGCACCTGACTCTCACTATGCAATATTGCGTAAAATAATGATCTAGTAACTGTAAAACTACAATGTCCAATGCGCTAATTAAAGAAGGTTCAATTTTCCGCTCACTTACAACCCAAGTTAATTAAAACTGTGATTGAGGCGGTTGCAAACAAAAACGAAGGCTTGAATTTATCATTCACTGATCACCGTGATCACTAATGAAATTTGCTATTGTCTATTAATTAGTTTTCTTCTAAAGTTTTGATTTGTTAGAAAATGAATCTCAATCAAATAATGTTCATTTGTATTTTTTTATATGACTTATTCCTTATAAGGATTATTAAGTAATTTGTATTTTTTTTTTGTTAATTTGCTTCTAGGAGTCCTAGTCGTGGCCGTAAAATTACCTACAGAGACAGCGATCGTGATAGAGATCGACGTCGCGATGATAGAGACCGTGAAGATCGGCGATACAGGTGAGAATAGAGAAGTCTTGGCTTTTCGTGTATTTTTTATTATTTTTGCTTCAATTGGACTAAAGCGTTGTCTGGGTTGAAAACGATTTGTGTGTTTAAACATTGCCAAAAAAAAACAATTATAAAAAGTATTCTTTTAGCACAGTTATTGTATATTGTTTGCTTTTATGTTATTTTATTAGTTTATAATAGGTTATAAGATATAATTTTTTTTAAATAGTTTTTGATTTGAAAATTCCTAGTGGTTTGTTTGTCTTTTTTTTTAAATTTTGGCCTTTCAGGTCGCGCAGTCGATCACGCTCAGACAGACGTTACAAGTCCTCGAGATATTCACGTAGTCACTCGCGTAGTCCCGGATACGACCGTCGGTCACTTTCACATAGCCCTATGTCTAGCCGCAGGCGCCATTTGGGTACCCGTGACAATCCAAAACCATCACGTTGTCTTGGTGTATTTGGTTTAAGTGTTTATACAACAGAAGATGACTTATATCATATATTTTCTAAATATGGACCACTAGAAAGGGTGCAAGTTGTTATTGATGCAAAGGTAATTATCTATTTATTTCTTACATCATTTTATGTATTATGAATAAATAAGAATCCTGTTACATTTGAGAGGTTTCATATTCAGATTATGAAATTTCTAGATAATACAGGAAAATTAATTATAATGTTCCGTGCTGACATAATTTTTGCTTATATGCTCAGCCCCGTTGACATCTAATTATTTATGTTTCTTTTTAATTTATAAACTAGTTTGCTAAAAATAGCTCGATTGTAGCCTAAAAGATTTTCTTCCGCGTTGTAATAGATCTAATCGTAATACATAGTATATTATATACCAAGGGACTAAAGTGCGGTATTTCGTCCCGAAAGTGGAGGTTTATCGTAGTTTTTTGCTATTTTTTATTATTTCAAGCAGTTCCTCATTTAAGTTTTATTTTAGCTAAATTAGAAACACCTCGATCTTAATTTTAAGTTGGTAGAAAAACGCTGGTTTTGGACAAGGTCGCAATTTTTAAAAATGGGCTAAACACATCAAAAGATTTTTTCCGTTGTTCTCCATTGTATCCTAAAAATAATGCGAAACATTCCCGCCTGTTCCAGAATAAAACGGAGAAAAACGAAAAAAATCAATGTTGGGAGGATTCTAAATCATTTTACGTGTTTAGTTTGTTTTTTGTTTTTGAAAATTGCAACATCGTCAGAAACGAGCAATTACTGACCAACTTCAAAATGAGCTACGAAGTTCTACTTTTGCTAAAATGTTCTCTAAGAACTCTCCTATTAAGATTTGAAATATTTTTTGAATCGCTTGCCAAATAATAGTAGTAGCCGTAAGAACTTTTCGTTTTAGGTGAATCACCAGGTATAAAATGAACACTTAATTAAAATTATTACTTTATTTTTAATAGTCTTGAAATTCTAGTAGATCATAAATGTTTTACTAATAATGTTTGTTCAGTGTGGTAATATAAATAGTAGATCGAACAAAAAATGAAAATCTTTACGGCTATACCTGTGATCTTTGAGAAATTTCAGTTTTTTATCATGAAATTTTCTTGACAATACACAGGAAAATCAATAACAGTGACATGTGCTGACATAATTTTGATATATATATATATGCTCAGCCCCTCTAACACTGTAACACTTAATTTTTTATATTATTCAACTCTTGCAAATTAACGAAATATTAAAAATGACAATACTTTATTCCCTGTGACATTTGAGAGGCTTCATATTTCCATTGTGAAGTTTCTAGATAAAAACAGGGGAGATTAATAATAGTGACCCGTGCTGACATAATTTTCATGCTTATATGCTCAGCCCCGATTCCACTATAACATTTTTTCCTTCATTTACTATAAATTCTATTATTTATCCGTAATTAAAGAAATATTTTACTAATTGAATGTTACATTTTTTCATGTAATTACAGACTGGGCGCTCTAGAGGCTTTTCGTTTGTCTATTTTGAAAATACAGAAGATGCTAAAGTTGCTAAAGATCAATGTACTGGAATGAAGATAAATGGCAAAAATATTAGAGTAGATTATTCAATAACAGAAAGGGCACATACACCAACACCTGGTATTTATATGGGAAAACCTACATAGTAAGTGTTATTTTTTAAATTGTCCCTTTAAATATACAATGATTTATGGAGAAAACTGAGACAAATGCTGTTTACAAGTCCCAAAAATGAACAGTTTAACTACCTATTGAACAATTTAATAAGTAGCTAGTTGATTTTTGGGTAAATTAACTTAAAGGGAATAGAATTCATATTGTGAAGATTAAAAATATGATAAAAGGCTCCTTTAAACAGTGTTATTTCATGATTTTTGCACTTCCGTGAGTACTTTAGTTCCCCATGACAGGAATTCTAATCCCTAGGGACATAATATTCATTATTTCCCTAGAAATATAATGAAAAATAAAGAATTATATGTATCCCTAGCTACAAATGTCAAAAAATTGTCAAATATATTTTTTTATTATCAGTTGGTATTTTACCATATTATTGATGCAGTAACTAGCGTGATTTCTCAAATTTATTAGAGGTTTTTGTCAATCC
>JAZBGW010000398.1:0-14895 GCA_037464815.1 Mylabris variabilis | reverse complement strand
CTCGAGCAATTAACTTCTACTTTTGGGACGAAATACCGCGCTTTAGTCCCTTGTTATACCGAGCAGCTGCTCTCTATTTGCCAAATAGTGTGGAGGGGTTGCTTGCTATTTGGCGATGACCAAATCCACTACTTGCATGGTATTTGCAAATGACTCGGTGTTTTGACGAATGCCGCCTTAAAACGAAAAGTTTTTATGGCAGCTTTCATTATTTAGCGAGCGAGTCGAAAAAGGATTTATAAGAGGATTCCTAGATTTTAGCAAAATTTGAACTTCGGAGCTCATTTGGAAGTTGGTCGAACAACCTTCTTTTTTGAAGATGTCGCGATTTTCAAAGACGATCTAAACATGCAAATAGAATGACTCAAGATTTCCCCCAGCGTTGATTTTTTTCGTTTTTCTAAAATGCAATCGAGAAAAACAAAAAAAATCAATGGTAGGAGGATCCTGGAGTACTTCAGTTGTTTTGTGTGTTTTGTTCTTTTTTTTGTGAAAATCGCGATCTTTTCCAAATCGAGCGTTTTTTTGACAACTTCCAAATAAGCTACGAGGTTCTAATTTTGCTAAAATAGTCTCCAGGTACCACTTTACAAATCCTTGAAATTTATCAAAGCGCTCGCCAAATAAAGGGAGTTGCCATAAGAACCTTTCGTTTTAGGCGAATTAGCCGATATAATATACTATAATACCATATTTATAATAATTTTATTAATGTATCTTTTTTCAATTTCCAGCAAGTACAATGATCGTTTTGATAGGCGGCGTGATCGAGAGTAAGTTTTATTAATTAAATTGTAATTTAATCTAAATTTATTTATGTATTTTTTGTAGAGATTATTATGGAAGAGGCTCAAAATACAGTCATAGACGTTCCCCATCACCGTATTATCGACGTCGCCGATATGATAGATCTAGATCTCGTAGTTATTCACCACGTAAGTAGTCTCAATTTTTGTGTGTGGTATAGGAATATTGTTGCAATATCCATTGCATTGATGTTTTCGACAATAAAAAGATAAAAACATTGATTTATATGGAAAAAAGAATCTCAAAAAATTAAAGAATTGTTAAGTTGAAATTTGTAGTAATATAGCTTTGTTTTTAATTCGTGTTTATTTTAATATTAATTTCAGGTCGTTATTAAAGCTTCGTGGAGGCGCTACATTAATTGGGAGATATATTCTTAGTTTTAATGTTCAATTTTGAGTTTAATCCGAGTATGTTTTTTTATATATAAATAAATAGATAAATTTCTCATGTTAATTTCATATATAAATAAGATTGTTTCTAATTTTTAGAAAAAAATCTCGGAATAATCTCAAAAATTTTTTTGTATTTGTTTGAAATTTTTCAATCGCGTATTTTCATATTTTTGCTGTTCAATTGTCCGGTTCTAATCCAATAAAAAAGCGATTTTTAAGCAATCGTATAAATTATTAATCTTAGTAGACACCATCGGTAATAATTTTGGACAGTAAGATCGATTTGACTTTTTGACACATATAATAATAATAATAATTAGAATAATAGAATTTTCATTTTGTTTATTTCTTTGTTTGTCTTCTCTTCTATACAATCTTTTAAGTTCGTTCTGTGACATTTAGATAAGATTGTAATAAATAATTAGTTTGAACACTAATATGGTTTTCTTTGTTTAAAAAGGGTTAAGAACAAGAGGTTTGGGATGAAACTGTTGAAAATTGAAGTTATTGTCAGTTAAGAAAATACGAAATTTCTCTCAAGTTACTAAACAAAACATGAAAAAATGCACATCTTGAAAAACCGTGAATTCAGTCAATTATCAACAAACCTCTGTCTCAAAAAAAGTCAAAAACAAAAAAAATCTAGTTCAAGTTAACTACTTAAGTCTACCACCTACTTCACAACAACTACTACTACTACACATCAAGAGAAAATATGTTCATTTGTTTTGCAATTTTAAAGTACACCATCCTTGTTTCTTTAGAAGACCAAGGAAAGATTCAATTGTTGCGCCTCAATTTTTTTACGAAACTGCCAAGAGAATTGTTTTTTTCATTGAACACACAAAAACTGAAAGGCAACAAACAAGATCTCTTCAGGTTCACTTTCATGAAAATTCAACTAGTCAGCTCTTCTTTAAAATAAAACAAATTACTTAGATGGTGTAGAGAATCTCCTATTGAAACAATTAAAAAAATTAAGAAAAGTGCGTCTAGGAGATCGGTATGTAATTTTTTTTATCATTCAATTGATTACATGGAATTTGTCAAACAGTCAAAGATTTCACTTTTTTAAGACAATAAAATAATAGGTTAGATGGAGATGCATGTATTTTTTTTCTAATTTTTATTTTTAAAAGCTTTCATACTAACAAATTTTTTTTCATAAATACAAATAAATAATTGATAAATTTATTTTACAAGGGACATTTTTTAATGCTTGGTGACCTTTGGGCATCACCTTTTACTTTAAAGAATTTTGTATTCATACAAAATTCTATCACAAAATAATTTTTAAGTGTTTTATTTTTCTTATTTTTTTTATTGTTAATTAATCATCTATTTCCAGTTAAAAACACTTTTTGAAGATGAAAGTTTTTACATAGGATGGTAGATTAATCTTTTGAAACAAAAAAAGAAGATGCCTTAGAATTGGAAAATTGAACGAAAACATAAAAGGTGAATTGTGACATTTTTGTATTTTTTTTACTATGATTTAATTTTTTGCCAGTTAAATCTGTAATAGTTGTTAACCAGTAGAATATAGGAATAAATACTTAATTTGTAGGCAAGATTCTTTTAAGAGAAATTGTGAAATCCTACAAATTATCCAATCCTATGTCCATCTCCACTTTTGTTATTAGATCTACATAATTTTATAGTTTAGATTCGACTAACATTTCAGATTTTATACCACCAATACTACGATCTTCTATGTTATGTTTTTCGATAAATTTGCGAGCAATTGTCGCAAATACTTCCGGATTATTTAGATGAAAATGATGTGTACCTTCGATTCGTTCATATTGACAATCTTTACTAGTTTTTCGTAGAACATCTAGGACTTCATAAAAATTCTCTTTAACTTCATAATATGATTTATTTATAGCTTTACCGATTAGAATCGGACATGTCATCGATCTGGATGCTTCAACAATTTCCTCTTGTGGCCAATTCATTAATTCGCCAACTTTAATACGTGGATCGCGTGTAAAATAATATTTACCAGGATGTAATTTTGATGGTGCAACACTGCGTTCCATCAGATGATGACTGTATTCATAATTGATTGAATTATTGTTTGGTATACAAATTCTCCTTTTAATTTCTTCTATCGTATAACTTGGTGGTTCTTGAGTTGTATCCTGTGCATATGAGTCGTATATTAAGAAACGGTCAATTTTTTTTGACATTTTTTCAATATTTCGCTTGATTGCCATTGGTTTTGCTGCATCTATACAGACTAAAAGATCAACTAGTTTTGGATATATCATTGTATAACAATAGGACGTTATAGCACCCAAAGAATGTCCTAAAAATGAAATTTTCGGCCAATTTAAATACTGCATAATATATCTGATTAGGATTAAATAATCTGAAACGCCGTAGAAAATACCATTTGGTGTACGTGACGATAATCCATGACCAGGAAAATCAATTGTTAAAAAACCGATATTATCGTTTAATAAGGGGATAAGACGATTGAAACTTCCACAATTATCCTGAAAGAATCATCGAATACCTGTTGTACAATAAATGTTAATATGATATATGTATACGATGTATACCTGCCACCCATGTAAAGTTAATATAGGACGTTTATCAGTCGGTCCCCACCATTTTCCTGCAATGTGCCCCCATGGAACTGGTATTCGGATCTCCTGACAACTAAGATTACTACTGAAACGAACGAGATTCAATCTGTTTTGAGCTAAACGCTTTAATACAGTGTACTGTAACTTTGTTGGTAACATAATGAATAAAATTTTGATTGTTTCTGTGTTGAATGCGATGGAAATCAACTGAATGTGAATGAAATTAAGGTTATGTCGTATATAAATACACAAGCATTGCAAAAAATTGTATCCATCATATTGTGTAATGTAGTCCAAAGTTTAAAAATGAGTCATTATTGGGATACTAAGTAAAGTCTACAATTGAAATTTTCAGAGTATATTTCGAGTTTTTTTATTATATTTATATGACATATAATTGGTATATCATATAATTCAATGATAAAATAGATAAAGTAATTGATTGCAATTTACTCCAGACATTTTTTATTGCTGAAAAAATTCATAAAAATAATCCATTTGCCTGGGGCGCTATGTATATAGCAGAAATTGATTGCTAAGTAAAAGGAGAGAGACAAAAAACACGTGACATAAAGCCGTGAGTATCGATTTAGAATACACATGGATAGAGCTTTCTCTACCTTCGCCTATCGTGTTGACCATTTAGGCAACACATTAAACATCCCATACGAAAAAAATTGAAGATTTTATGTAAATTGATAGAATTAACGTTAGTTATAGATTAATTAAATGGCAACCAATACTTTTAATCGAAATTTCTTCAACTTCTTCTTTTATTGGAGGTAAAGCGTTACTGTCAATTTTATAATACATATCAAAATATCCCAAATATTAGGGATTATCGTTCCACTGTCTCTAAGGTAACGTAAGAAACTGACTAATGCCATAAGATTAGTTGTCAATAGCTTCAGTAGCAAGCAATTTGACACGAGTATTGAAATATTTCCACTTGCCATTGTAATAAATTTTGTAAATTCATGACGGTTAACAACAACCAAATGTTTTTATAAAAAGTAGCAAAAGGATCGGTCTTTCATAAAACAGGTAACCCTGTCAAGTTGTTTGTTATTGAATCTATTGTGAATCAATTTAATCACTTTAGTCAATCTCATAAGTCAAGTCATAAGAGTATATGTGTTTTGGGAGACTCTTGCTCATCCATGATTACCTCACTATTCCAACATAAAGCGCTATCCGTTGATATACCAGATACATGCACGTGAGCTGGTTATAGACAGGAGTGTTCAACGGGGTTGGTAAATGTTTAATCAAGAATTTGTCATTTTAACTGAATTATAATCAAAGAAAGTAGCACGATATGAAACTAAAAATAAGAGAAATATTTCATTGATTGTAATAAATCACATCATAGATTTAAATTTTGAATAACCAAATATTATTTTTCCTTTAATTGTTGATGAATTGCACAACCTGGCAACATCAATAATTGATCCGTATTTAAATTAGCGTTTTCGAGCAATTACACCTGATTGCGCATTTAAGAAATAATTTTTTGATTTTGCAACTAGGATTCTATATTAAACTCATAATTATGAAGAGTTAACTGATTTGTTGCCACTTTTCAAAGGTAAAAATATTCATTTACTTTATTTACGTTAGCAAATATTCGATAGTGAAAATTGAAAACGCCACTGATGCTGTTGTGCAGGAAATAAAAATCCCTAAAATACAAAAATTGGTAGTACTGCAAACAAAGTTATCAAGTGTTCTGCAAAGCAATTTTTTTTTAATTTTTCGGAAATTATTGGTAAAATAAACAGCAAAAATGGCTTTAGCTATGCAAAGAAAAGCAAATGTAAGTCGGTTTATTATTATCCATCATTAAAATTGGTTATATTACATATTTTTACTTATTTATTTTATAGGTTAGGTTACCACCTGAAATCAATCGTATTTTATACGTACGTAATCTACCATACAAGATAACAGCAGAAGAAATGTACGATATTTTTGGTAAATATGGTGCAATTAGACAAATACGTGTTGGTAATACACCGGAAACCCGAGGTACAGCATTTGTTGTCTATGAGGATATATTCGATGCTAAGAATGCTTGTGATCATCTATCTGGTTTTAATGTATGTAATCGTTATTTAGTCGTATTATATTATCAAGCTAGTAAAGCATTTAAGAAGACTGACATTGAGAAGAAGCAAGAGGAGATTGATAAGATGAAAACAAAATACGGCATACATACGTAAATTAGAGTTGACAATTTCTCGTATTTTTTGTATAAAATTAGATCTAAGTTATTTTGTAATAATATAGGAATTCTTTATATTTGTGGCACAGTTTGGACTGTAATTCATAGCCTAATCCCAAGATTATTTGTCCGAACTTGATCCTAATGTTTCCTCTTCTATTGGTCAAATTCTATCCTATACCATGAACAGGCATACAGGCAAGATAACAATGGGGTAAGTCGATAATTTTGATTTTTATCCTTATCACACGTTTATAGAAGGATTTCTTTTCTTTTATATTAAACTAGCTGTTGCCCACGGGTTTACTCGCTTAGAAGAATATTGTAAACACGTTAAATTAAGCAATTCATATTAATTATTTCGTCAATAATTCAACTTGAAAAAATTCCTTCTTTCACCCCCCCTTAGAGACTGAATTCTTAAAAACGCTGAAACTATTATTGTTTTGTAATTAATCACGTATTCAATGTCTTCTACTCCAAAATCTAAATAATAATATTTCTTGTTTTTGACTTCAAAAATGACAGAACTCCAATACAAACATTCATTTCCTATTTCACCCCCTTAAGGGTAGAATTTTAAAAAACACTGAAACACGTATTTCTGATCAAGAGCATAAAAATAAAGTTTCATGCTTTTATCTTCAAAAACGTTCGTTTTGAACAAGGCTGCGATTTTCAAAAATGAGCTACGCGTGTAAAACGACAGAACATTGATTTTTTTCGTTTTTCTCTATTGCATTCTAGAATGAAATGGAGAAAAACGAAAAAAGTTAATGTTGGAAGAATCATCGAGTCATTCGAACATAAGTCGTTCTGCGTGTTTAGTTCGGTTTTGAAAATCGCAACATCGTCATAAACAAGCGTTTTTTGACCAACTTCCAAATGAGCTACGAGGTTCCAATTTTGCTAAAATGTTCTCTAGAGACTCTTCTATAAATCCTTGAAATATTCTTCGATTCGCTCGCGAAATAATGGGAACTGCTATAAGAACTTTTCGCTTTAAGTGACTCACCTGATGGGGTAAAATGAAACAACTGCTTGTTATTTTACAATATTTATTGTTATCAACCAAAGAGGTTTTGGTTTAAAATTGAAGCTCATAATCAAAAAATTTTGTTGTCTTGTTTTGTTTAAGAGAAATTGCAAAGTGTGTACAATACAGAAGCATAAAAATCGACATAAAAACATCATAAAAATAGAAACAGAAAACAGGATAAAACACACAATTGAAAAAGAGACAATATATCAAAGAAATATTGCAGAAAATTACACAATATCGAGTATTATAACACTAAAAACTATCTTTAAAAGGTATATTTTATAATAGGTATATAGCACACTGAAGATACATGTATAGTATAAATAATGGCATTCTAAACCATTATTACACAAACCAACAAACAAACAAACAAAAAATTAAATACAAATCATAATGAAAAACCGGGTTGAAAGTGTTGTGACCGTTTTTATTCTTATTATTTTTGTGACTAGTTTTCTATGTGGTGGAAAGATAGAGAATTACATGAAAGGATATTAGGAACTTTACATAAAAATTACAAGGAAAAAGACACAAACACACGTCTAAAATGCCATAATTATTTTCAATAATTTTGTGTATGGGTTATTTGAGGTTTAAAAGTACAACTACACTACTGATATTCTTCAACACTACCAAGCATCTGAGTATTATTTAATTAATATTTTTTTTGTAATTTTTTTACATCTACATTTATATATTTGTTAATTTTCTTGGACAAAAACGCATGCATTTATAAGATTATAAACATTAATATATATTTATTTATTTTTTGTCGAAATTTTCTGGTAAATCTAGCGGCTAAAACAATTTACTGTTCCTAATTCAAATTAATTATAAAAAAATTCTGTATATTGTTTGTTTGTAGAGAATTTATAAGGAAAACTATCGATCATTTTTTGCAATAATTACAAACTGTTGGCGATACACAACCTTTTCAAGAAACACTTACAAGACAATAATAATAATAATAATAATAATAAACAAGGAAACCATTTAATCGCCAACTAGAGAAACACTAAAGCTATGATTATTATTATTACTATAATTAGTTAATTATGATTAAAATAATTAAAAATTGTTTAAAAAAAACCTATTAAAGTCGCCTACAGCTGGATTTAAAAAAAATGTAGAAATTTTGGCACCACTGTAGACTTTTGGTCTAATTAGAGAATCAAAATTAAAACATAAAGAAAATAATTCACAAACCTAAAGATATCACATCACACATTGAGCCACTGTACAATTTAACGAAACAAAAAAATCTATTTTATCGAAAATTATTGGCAAAATGTGTACGTACGTATTTCAAAATTTCAATTAAAACTCGATTAAGAGCGAGAAAAAAAACACGAAAAGAAGTAAAAAATCGACTAATTTTTGGTACAAAATTGTTGGTATTCAATAGAAAATCGCGTTACGGTCACAACATTTCTGTATTTTCGTTTTAATTAACAAAAATCAATGAAAATGTGTTGTTTAGTTGATGAGAAATTATTTGTCTTGATTGTTTTCTAGTGAATACCAAAAGATAGAGAGATAGTTGAATTTTAGTGGTCAAATCTCGTTGGTACACACCTAGGGGATGTTTTTTTTTCGTTCCATTATGTAGAAGATATAGAGGAGATATGGCCGCTAAAAATGGCAGTTGTTATCGTCGTTTTATTGTGTTGTCTTCTTACAAATTACACTGCCACAGTATCGTAGGCTGTGAGTCCCCCGTTTGTTTGGCCTGTTTCGTTTCTATAAAAATCAAAATTGCAAAACAAACAAAACATATACAATTAATAAAATCTAATAGAAAATACAAATTGTTAAGAATAATGAAAATAATAGATTTTTGTTAATAAAAATTAACACAAATGTTAAAATTGTGCATACAAAATATTAGAAAAAAAAGAAACACAATTGTGCAACCCATTTTTTTGCAATCTTTTTAGAAAAACAAAAATAAAGAGCTTAAGCAAAATACAGTACACACTTACAGTTTCCTATTGTGAGGAATTCATGAAATTAAATTGATTGTTTATTAAAAAAATCGTCAATAATGTGGCAAGAGGACATATGATATGAACAACCACTTGCACCGCCTAGGATCCACTCAAACGTGAAACGATTGATTAGCCACCACTGGCTAGGGTGTCCACATTTTTCCAGGACCTAACCGGGACCCACGATAAAAAAAACAATACAAGAACTGTTGAATTCTTTCATCATATATTCCAGTCTTTATTAAAATAACATAAGTCAACTTTTTTTTTCAAATTAAACGTAAATCGAGACAAATAACCGTCCCGAAAAGAATTGTCGGGACACCGGGAGTAGAAAGCCGAAATCGGAAAAAATCCCAGAAAACCTGGACGTATGGACACCCTAGCCACTGCTTATCAATTAAATTAACGGCGAAAGTAGTTGCAAGCTTAAAAAATCGAAATATGAATTTGAATTCACCATACTTGCCAATTGGATAAAATTTTGATTGAATGAACAATGAAAATGATATTGTTTTCTGAGAGGGGGATAGATAACGAGAGAATTTTGTGTGTACTGACCTTTCAATCAGTTTGCGCATTTCCTCGTGAGACATGCCATCCTTTGCACTATTTCTCATTACTGAAAATACAAACCAACACATAAACTACACGACCACGAACACTTGAACATAAATATTTCTCAAAATCAATACAACAAAAATTAAAATGCAAAATGGCAAATGAAGTGTTCAGTAATAAACACAAAAAAAACATGCTGTTATTAACACAAAATTTGTTATTTTTTCTGTTTTATAAAAAAATAGAGTAGAAGGCATGCAATGGTTGCATGAATGATTTCTAATTTTATTTTTGTCAAAGAAAAAGAGAAATCATCACTCAAACAACTCGACTTACCCTCCTCATTTTCTGAAAAAAACCGAATTTAAATAATTTTGGATCAATTAAGAATTTTGTAGAGTGAACCAACAGAGTGTAAGCATACGGCATCACTTGTAGCATCAAATCACTACAATTTTTAGGAGCATTTCAAGTCTCAAGGCAATATTGGGAAATTATAAAGATGATTGTGGATAATTTTATTGAGGTATAATATATATTTTTAGTAAAATTAGCATAAATTGCTACTTAGTGGAGTGCTAGTTCTACAAAAGAATGCATCAAGTTACGCCTGACGTTTTTATTTTACTGCTAAATAATGATCTGTGAGATTAATTGATTGATGATTAATAATAACGACGTGTTTGATGAAAGATTCTAAAGAAAGGGGCCTAGTTTAGAGTGGGATTTAATGTCGAATACGTACACACTGTTGATTCACAACTATATAAAAAAAAATCACCAATTAATAAATTTAAGCATGAAGCTTCTGTTAATTAACAATAAATTAAAATAATACTATTTTTCAACAACAATTAATATGATTGTAAATAGAAAACTTACCGCCATAGGCACGATTATTAATTAATTGATCACGATCGCATTCCGCCTCTGATATTTCATTACTATCTTTTGAATCATTAAATGATGGATCGTGATTACGTGGCGGTGGTGGTGGTGGTTCTGGACTACTACTTGTCGGTTGGACACGTAATGAGCCTAATGAACGACGTCCAATTGAACCACGACTACTATATTGATCGTATGGTGCACCATAACCACCATATTGTGAACCGTATTGTTCATCTTCTGGGGCGCAATTAGCTGGATCATCATATTCTGGACCAGGTGAATAAATGCTTCCATTGCCTTAATGTTATCATTAAAAATCATTGTAATAAAACAATACCGCATTATACAGGGTTATTTACATCAGACGAAAAGTTTTTATGGCAACCCCCATTGTTTGGAGGTCATTTTAGCAAAATTTGAACCTCGTAGCTCATTTTAAAGTTGGCCAAAAACGCTCGCTTCTGACGCGTTTTTTGACCAACTTCCAAATTAGCTGCGAGGTTCGAATTTTGCTTAAATCCTAGAAATCCTTCATATATTTTTCGAATGGCTCGCCATCTAATAGGAGTTTCATCAAAAACTTTCCGTCCAACGTGAATAACCCTGCAGATATTTGTGGTACCTACCTTGTGAACCAACACGATCGTAACGGCGATTTTGTCTCGGCATCGATTGTGAACCAGATCGTGAATGGATTTGATGTGGTGTATTCATGCCAGATGGGCCCATTGTGCCAGAATGTGGATGTGGGAACGTTTGGAATTGCATGGCTTTAGTTGGATCCATTTCTTCGCGAAAACCGAGGAGATGGAAAGTAGCATATGGGCAAATTTCATCATCCATACCTAAGAACAATGTAAAGAAATGAAAATTTAATTATCGAAAATAACGTTAAGAATTGTTAGTATTGGTGATAATGACAATGATGATGATGGTGGTGGTGATGATGACAATGGCAAACAACAATGCGACATGCATAAAACTCAAATTGCGCCAAACAAAGCGAACACTTACGACTCATTTATTCGATCTCATTATATCGATCTCACTTTTATTTTACAATCTACACTAGAGAGAGCAAACCTGTTTATTTTTTATAATCTTATTTCTAAAATTAATTCACACGCCAGACAGAAGACAATCTATGAAGTGTAGTGTAGTTTTCGATTAGTACCGGAAGCATCCAAGCATTTATTTTGTTTATAGTTTTACTTTTTTTCACAAGAAAAAATCATAGCAAATCTATCAAATCGTGTCGTGTTACCTCTATGTGTATGAACTGTTTCATTTGAACCTCTCCTACTTCTAAGTTCTTCATATAAATTCCTTCTTGGATCCCAGGTTGAATGAGAACGATAATGAGCTCCTATTACATAATGTTTAAATAGAACAAAACAGAATATGAAATGTACCTTCTCATTTTTGGGGAATTTGGATAAAATGGTCGCTCAAACGCCGCCACATTAAATTCAACAAAAAATAAGAAATAATAAATATAAATAAAACACAAATTGAAAATGTTAGCGCCCATTTTCTTTATAATCAAATAAAATATGTTTGAAATGAGGATGTTTCGCCAATTTTATTAGAAAATTAAAATGAATGAAAATAAAAAATGGAACTTAAAAATTGCATGCATAAGAAGCAATGGATGATTCTTACTTAAAACGGTACCTCGCTTGATACGATCACATGTATTATAGTTGGATCCTGGTACTGGTGGTAATTTCCTGTTTGGTGGTGCAATGTAGCCTAATTCGTCCCGTAAATCCGGCCGGCGTTTATCCAAAGTCGAGGCGGCATTCACTGATTGATTATAAACAACATCATCTAAAAGAGATTTGTTTGAAATTTGATTATTACGAAAACAATTTTCGACTAAAATCTTTGTTATAACAAAGATTTCGTCTTCATTTCAATCATGTTTCTCTTGTCTTTTTTTTAAATCTAAATTTGTTTATAATTAACATACAATCACTCCTGAGTCGCGTCTGTAACGGTCCATTAGCTTTACGTGATAATGCAACGCAGATAACGACAATACCAACAACAACAACGACAACGGTTGCAGCAACTGGTACAGCAATATTCCATTCAATCCAATCCGGTATCCATGGGAACAACATTCGTACAGTACTCGATGGATCACCAATTGGAGCAATTGTTGCTAATTGTTTTTTTGTTTATCGACGATGACGACAAAAACAGGGGAAGAAACAGAAGAAAAAAAATCAATTACCTTTATGATAGTTGCCTTTGCCTCGTAACACACAAATTACGATAATGGCAACAATAATGACGAGGATGGCAGCCACTACTGGGACAACTAGGTTTAAATTAGCCAGGATTATTTGTAGTGTGTCTTCTTTGGGGATTTCACGGGCCGGGGCAATAGTACCTGAAACAAAGGGTATACGGGTCCTAATTGTGTGCATCAATCAAGATTGGTCGGTCGATTGGGATATGTAACAATATTGTAAACTAAACAACTAATCTATTCAACAATTAAAAAAATGTGGAAAAATCATTCAGGTACTATTGCGAAACAACAACAAAACCATGCCGGTTTCTTAATGAATTCATGCTAAACATCAAAAATAAAATAGCACTAATAACAATAATGCCCGTATTTTCAAACCAACCTCAAGGCGCTGGTTTTGCTTGAGTCTGACTTCGCGTCCAATTTGTGTAGCCAAACCAATGACAACGATACTTGAGCTCAAGATTGTGTCATAGCTGCCTCTAGTGGTGTGAACTGGTACCACGGGGACTGGCGGCCCGTGTGGGAGGCGGCAGCCCCACATGCCGGTCGTTGGAGTAGACTTCGTGGGGGTAGTGGTTAACAACCCTAGGTATTGGGGTAAGGAGTAGCGACTCTTGCTCTGTTACAATAGGGGAGCTCGGGTACTGACCGGCATAGTCAGTAGAAGTCTACTAAGTGGCCTCCACCAAACTAAGGTACCTGAAGAGCCCTCTGATGGGAATTGGTAACTAGGAATATCATATTAACGGCGATGATTGGGCGTATTCCCGATCCCGCGCCCATGGGTGTCGTCAGAGTTGAGCCTAACGGCAGGTATCTGACTTAAAACTCTCCTGTGTTTGTTTTGTTTTGCCTCCAGTAGTACTGGCATTTCACAGAGTGTGCGCATGCATGCGCGCCAAAAGAAAAACGTAACAGTGACAAAAGTAACTAAAATTTGCCAAGTTCTCAACCCTCCATATGCTCAATCCTGACTTCCCCCGAGAATTCTCGAAGTAAGAACTCTCGCTCGAGGCTCAGCGCCTCAAGGTTGGTTTGAAAATACGGGCATAAAAATCATAAATGAAGGGTATCTGATCAAATCAAATTAAGCATTATCGTATGCTGATGTGTGACATTTCGGAGCATCTTTGAATCTTACAAGATATCCTAAATGTTCCATCAGCCTTTACATAGAATAAGTTCTATTTGTAAAAGATAAAATACCTCCAGTCACTGTAAGTGTAGCAAACTCATATTCGGCAACATTAAATCCGGCATTATTATGTGCTGTAACTCTCAAGTGATACCAACAGGCTGGATCTAAATCAAGTAAAACGAAATTCTGTCCTAATTTCACATTATTTGAAACTTGAATCCATTCGTTACTTGTTCTAAAAAGAAAACCACAAATTAATTAAGGGAGTCATCAGAATTGTTTAATTACTTCTTTTTGTGTTCAATAACGAAATAGAGCATAGGACAACCACCATCCGACCATGCGCCTAAATGTAATGTAACGCTATTCGATGAGACTTCAATGAATTTTTCAGCGCTCGGTATGATCGGTTTTTCACCTCGTGTACGTGGATTCAACGTGTCCGATTGATCACCAGTTCCAATACTGTTATAAGCTGTAACATACACTTGATATCTTGTACCGCACAATAATTTCTCTAATGTGTATTTCTCAACATTTGGTCCAACTTGTACAGTTTGCCAATCACCATATTCCGGTTTGTAATGGATTGTGTAACCGTGAATCGGTTCAACATCGGCATCGTGCGGTTTCATTTTTAATGTCAATGAATTCGTTGTTGTTGACGTTAATGCAATCTGTGGGGCGTATGGTGGGGCATTAACAATCAATTGATGCGTTACCGTATCTTGACCATAATCATTTTCAACATGACAGGAATATTCACCGGAATTCTGACGGCTAACATCACGAATAAACAATGAACCATCTGGTTGTTGGCGGATTTTATCATTTGTCGTGAATGGTACACCTTTGATCTTCCATGTGATTGTCGGTGGTGGCATACCGACAGCTAAGCATGGTAATGTTACGTCTTCTTTATAGGTCGTTGTGAATGTATCATCGAATGATGCAATTTTCGCCGGTACGCTTGTATTTGGAGAGACTGTAAC
>JAZBGW010000397.1:0-12414 GCA_037464815.1 Mylabris variabilis | reverse complement strand
TTCTCTTATCTTTCTTTCTTGAAAATCTGAGTGGGAGAAGTACCCTATTATATTAACTCATGAGTCATGAGCCGCTACTGTGAATTAGCGCACCCTGTATTATTCAAGTATTCGTTAACATGACTTTTATCGTACTTAAACTATACTTAAGCTCCACTGTAACTACTAACTTCTTGGTCTGTTTCACTGGTAAGTATCAGAATCATTAACAATAACTTTTTGGTCGCAATAGAAGACGAATTGAGAACATAAGTCGTACGAATGAATCAATCGATTTTGATCATTCAAACGGAATTCGACGTCATTTTTTAAGGATAAGAGCTGATTAGATTATGGAATTGATACAGTAGCTCAAAAATTATTTTGAAAAAACATGACTTCAACAATTGTTTTTTTTTTCGGTTTTTTTGGATTTTCTCGAAATCTATCAGACCGAATCGGTTCAAATTTACAAGCAATCTAAGTTTGGTGGAACTCTTTCGAATGCCGCAAATCGCGTTTCAATCCGTCAAGCCGTTTAGTGAAGTTATGAGATGTTTAGATACTCACACACATACATACAGCCATACAGACACCATCGTAAAAATAGTCACAATAGTTTCCTAGTACCCCAAAACGTCGAGATCCGCTGAAAACTCAATTTTCGAAAATTGGGGTAAAACCAATAACTTCCCGAATTTTGAAAATTTTCTTAACGGGAAGTTAAAAAGAAAGAGCAATAGTTGAGTTTGTAAGAATTTTATTTCTCCAACAGCAAAACAATTATTTTTCCACCTCCAGCTTTTCAACAAATTCAAAAACATCTTTAGCTACAAAATTCGGTGCTTCTAAAGAATGAAAATGTCCAACATCATATTCGTTAGTTTGTACAACTTTCGTATATTTTTCTTTAAACAAATCAATCGGTTGATAGAGGATTTCATTTTGAAACATTGCACAAGCCGTAGGCACCAATACTTTTTGTCTATTAACAATAAATTAATAAATAATTAATACAAAAATTGATTAAAACTACGAAAGACTTACGTGTTCAAAAAGATATTTTGTCGTGAATTTATCGATTCACTATACAATCGCATTGATGTTGTTATTGAATTTGTTACCCAATAAATCATAACATTATCTAATAATTTTGTATAATCGTATTTTTCGGTTAGGCCACCATCGGCACGTTTGATCCAATCACGTTTGGTCCAACTGATGAATTTCTCCAAAATGTAAGCTGCCAGGCCAGCCGGTGAATCATTTAAGGCAACACCTTTAATTTTTGCCAATAACCCTCCCAAAAAATTACTAATTATCATTTAATATTATACAAAAATTTACCGATTGTGTCAGGTTTAGTTGCTTGTAAATGTAAATAGCCGAATTCTTCTAAATAATACGAGAATAGATTAGATAATGGATACAATTGATGTTCGTGTTTCTTATCAACAACAAGACTAGGCCAAAAACTTCCCGCGAATAATTTCAATGTGGCTAACGGACCATTCGACTGACAGATACTGATATGGATGCCTTTCACTATATTTGGATAGAATGTGGCTAGATTTGTTGCAATTATGGAGCCCCAATCGCCGCCTTGTACATAAAATTGTTGGAAGCCAAGTTTCGTTGTCATTAACTGTTTGAAAATAGCGGCCATTTGAGCGGCACCTAAGCCGGGCTTTGTAGCAGCCTCTGAGAACCCATAGCCGGGCAGTGAAGGTACAATCACTTCAAAAACAATTTTACTATCTAATTTTGGCATTGTTAACATTGGTATTAATTCGTAAAATTCACGAACAGATCCGGGCCAACCGTGTAATAGCAATAATGGTATTGTTCTTGTACCGATTGGTATTTTTGTCGGTTTCACATGGATATAATGGATTTTAAGCCCTTGAACTTGGACTTGATATTGTGGAAATTGATTGAGGAATTTTTCACGTTCACGCCAATCATATTTGGTTTGCCAAAATTTCAAAATCTCCTTCAACAGATCCGTATTGAATCCATATTGATGCTGGATGCCTTCTAATGGTGGTATAAGAGATTTTGTACGTTCGAGACGTTGTTTTAAATCGACTAATACCTTCAAAATTTGTAGAATTACTATAGAGAAATAATAATAATAAAAAAAAACAGCTTACTTCATTGGGAATATTGATTTTGAACGGGTAGATCTTTGGGTCTTCTTGTTGGAGTTCGCCAGGACCCCACCAGATGTCTTCATCAGGTACAACAACGGGCTCTTTTATACTAATTTTATAAATTACATTACCTATAGCTAGAGCTATTAATAGAATTATAAATTTTAATAAACCATTCATGTTGCACTATGAAAATGCAGGAAAATCACTGCTGTTACTCCTTTAAAATTTATTGATAAATAACGTTGAGTCACTATCATTTATTGCTCGTTATGTCACAAGGTCAATTCCGTTATGAACTCATACCGTATTCAATATATGAACAAAATATTAGATAACAGTTTAAACAGCTATGTATTTATATAAATCTCGATTAGGAAATAACTTTTTTTTTTAAATTTCAACAATAGATTCATTTGTATTGTACAAAGTTCAGTATTGTACGATATAGTTTCTTATCGGTGCCGTTATCAGCCCCATTTCATTCCTTACATAATAAAATGTGTCCTTCGTGGAAATGTTTAGCGTTTCTTGGTTTAATTCTCTTTGTAATTTGGCGGAAAATCAAGAAAATCTTCACACCACCGCCAATACCGAAAATTGAAGAGACTTGGTGGGGTCGTGGTGATCCTTGGGATGAGGATGTATCGATTCGTCCTTTCCACATCTCCTATTCGGAAGAGGTAAGTTTTAAAGAGCACAACAATCTTTTGTTATTAATATATAGGAATTATTTTAGGAGTTACAAGATTTAAAAGATCGTTTGGATAATACAAAACCTTTTGTTCCGCCATTGGAAGGTATCCAACACCAATATGGCATGAACACAAGACTATTACAAGAGATTTTGGATTTCTGGCGAACCAAATACAATTGGCGTGAACGTGAGAAATACTTGAATAAATATCCACAATTTCTAACAAATATCCAAGGATTAGACATTCATTATATTCATGTAAAACCGGAGAATGTTGGCGATTGTAAAGTTTTGCCATTATTACTCTTGCACGGTTGGCCTGGATCAGTACGTGAATTCTACGAATTAATTCCGTTATTGACCAAACCCGATCCAGGTCGTAAGATGGTTTTTGAAGTTATCGTACCATCATTGCCTGGTTATGGATTTTCACAAGCTGCCATGCGTCCTGGTCTTGGTGCATCTGGAATGGCTGTAATTTTTAAAAATCTAATGAAACGCTTAGGTTTCGATAAATATTACGTTCAAGGTGGTGATTTCGGTGCCATCATTCTACAGAATATGTCCGTGTTGTTTCCTGAAAATGTTCTAGGCTACCATTCCAATATGCCTTTTATACATACACCGTTATCAAGTTTAAAATTGATGATAGGCTCATTTTGGCCGACTTTATTCACTAAAAAAGAACACGTTGATCGTGTCTATCCATTGAAAGAGAAATTGATGTTAAGAATCAGAGAGAGTGGATATTTACATTTACAAGCAACCAAACCGGATACTATTGGGGTAGCAATGAAAGATTCTCCAGCTGGATTAGCGGCTTATATTTTAGAAAAATTCGTAACTGGAACTAATATAACCAAACAAAAACAGGAAGATGGTGGTTTGAAGGAGGTTTGGAAATATGAAGATTTAATCGATAATATTATGCTGTATTGGATAACCGGATCGATGCCAACAGCTTTTCGACTTTATTCGGAGACATTCAATCGAAAATATTTCAGCTTAGGGATAATGCGGTAATAATCTCAACTCTAAATGATTCAAGTAAAACGAAAAGTTATCATAGCAATTCCTATAATTTTCAACAACGAACTAAACACACAAAACGACACGCGAATGCAAAACGACTTACAGTTAGAATGACTCGAGGATTCCTCCAATGATGACTTTATTTCTTCATTTAATTCTGGAACAGGTGGGAATGACTCGCATTTTTTATAGAATGCAATGAGGATCATCGAATCACTCAAAGTTGTTTTGCGTGTTTTGGTCGTTATTGAAAATCGCGACCTGGTCCAAAACGAGCGTTTTTTGACCAATTAACTACGCGGTCCTAATTTTGCAAAAATGATCTGCAGGTACCCCCCTATAAATCCTTGAAATATTTTCCGAATCACTCGTTTTAGGTGAATCACCCGGTAGAATCGAAACTATAAAATACACGTTTTTTCTTTCTTTCTAGGATTCCAATTAAAATACCAACAGCTTATGCTCGTTTCCGATACGATTTCTATGCTTCTGATGGTTGTATGAATGAAATTTTCCCAAATTTATTACATTTAACCGATTATGAAGGTGGTCATTTTGCTGCTTTCCAACTGCCGGAAGTTTTCGCTAAAGATGTTTTTATTGCTGTTGAAAAATTCGAACGTTATCATGCTTCTAATTATGCTTAATTATTGTTTAGATTAAATTTAAATAAACTTTATCAACTGAACTTTATTCTTACCTTATCTCTAAAAGTCTCATTACCTTGTTATTATTTAAGTGTGATAAACGTGAAATGATGTCGGTGATATTGTTCCTGGTTTTACTGATAATTTCGGCAGTTTTTGTAGAATTTCTACGACAATGGTGGGTTAAAATAAGAGAAATCCCGCCGATTCCTAAATTGAAAGACATTTGGTGGACAGATCAAGATCCGGCTCAGGAAGACTCTACAATACAGCCATTCAAAATCCACTTTCCCGATGAAGTAAACTAATTAATATTTTAATTTCACTCTGTAAATTTACAATTTTAGGCTTTAGAAGATTTAAAAAATCGTTTAATAAACGCAAAACCTTTAACCCACCCGTTGGAAAGCACACAACACCAATATGGAATCAATACGAAATTATTGAATGAAATTATCGAATTTTGGCGTACAAAGTACGATTGGCGAGAACGGGAAGAGTACCTAAACAAATTTCCACAATACACAGTTAATGTTCAAGGATTACGAATCCATTATCTCCACGTTAAACCTAATAATGAAACTATTACTGATTTAAAAATCATCCCAATTCTTCTATTACACGGTTGGCCTGGATCAGTTCGTGAATTCTATGAATTAATCCCGATTCTAACAACTCCACAGCCAGGATGTCGGTTCGTTTTTGAGGTGATCGTGCCATCATTGCCCGGTTTTGGTTTCTCACAAGCTGCCACAAAACCCGGTCTAGGTGCCATACAAATAGCTGTAGTTTTCAAGAATTTCATGCAGAAATTAGGCTTTGAAAAATTTTATATACAGGGTGGTGATTGGGGGGCGATTATTGTACAACATATGGCAACTCTCTATCCAGAACATATACTCGGTGTACATTCGAACATGTGTTATGTGACAAGTTTTATGATAACGTTAAAAACGTTATTGTTTAGTTTAAAGCCGTCATGGTTTCTTGAAGATAGATTCGTTCAACGTCTGTATCCATTGAGTGAATATTATGCTAATCGTCTCCTTGAGACAGGTTACGTTCATTTACAAGCAACAAAACCGGATACAATCGGTGATGATTTTATTAAAATTATCTTCATTGTTGAAAATTTAATATAAATTAACCTTTTATAGGTGTGGGCTTGATGGATTCCCCAGTCGGTTTGGCTGCTTATATTCTAGAGAAATTCATCACTTGGACAAATCCCGATTACAAAAATCGTTTTGATGGCGGCTTAAACGAGAGATATTCATACACGAATTTATTAGATAACGTTATGATTTATTGGATAACGAATTCGATAACAACATCGATGCGATTGTATGCAGAAACTTTGAATATAAAACAAAAACGATTAAGTGTTGATAAGTATATTCATAGTTTTTTAATCTCTTTTAAATGTTTGATATATTTTTTTTAATTTTGTAGGATTCCTATAAATGTTCCAGCAGCTTGTGCACGTTTCTCTAATGAAATCGTTTATACACCCAGATGTTTCTTAGAGGAGAAATTTAAGAAATTATTGCATGAATCAGATTATGAAGGTGGGCATTTTGCTGCATTCGAATGTCCAAAAGTTTTGGCTAATGATATTTATGAAGCTATCGCCCGATTTGAACGGTATTATATGTATGGCCATTAAAATGAAATTTTATTATTATTACACGTTGTAAAAAATAATAATAATAATAAACGAATTCGGTAATTACAAGCACTTGAGTAATTTTTCTAATTCGGGAGGTCCTACAAAGTGCCAGTCATTGAACATTTCACCTTTCAATCGGCTGTCTTTCTTACGTTATATCGTAACTTGATTCATAATTTATTACACTTGACATTTGTTAATGTATTTTCCAAGTGTCCGAACCAAGCTACTACATAACAATGAGCAGATGTTGAGGATTTGCTATCTTTGTCGCACAGTATACCCGCTAGTTCATGAAACATTCCCCTGAAAGAAGGGACTATCCTCAAGGTATTAATTTTAAACTCTGCAATCCGCATTTTAGAGTTTTCTCTATAAAATTAATCTAAACTCACGTTATAAGTGATGAATATTTTTATATTTTCTTTAGATTTTTTAATATTACTTTGTTTGTCAAGTATACTCAAAGGATAGGAAAATAAGATTTGGAATTAGCGATAATATAAAAGTAACAACTTTATTAATTCCACCAATAAGAATCAAAATTACTTTTTGTTTGTTGTTGCCTTACCAAATTCGATCATTTTCGCAACAGCTTCATAAATATCAGCCGCCAAAACATCGGGCACTTCAAAAGCAGCAAAATGTCCACCATCCAAATCATCAGATACATGAACTAAATTCTTAAATTTCTCACTTAAAATTGATGTTGGTTGATACGCTAATTCATGTGTAAATTGAGCACATGCACTTGGTACATGAATCGGATTTCTAAAAATACAAAAATAATTAATTGAAATTAAATTCAATTATTGAAATAAATAATTACTGATCAACTCCTAATGCGAATTGTGCTTTATTAAAGGTTTCCGAATATAAACGAACAGATGTTGTTATCGAATTTGTTACCCAATAAATCATGATATTATCCAAGATTTTCGTATAAGTGAATCGTTCTGTTAATTTACCATCAACATAATTCTTCCAATCGAAATTCGTCCACGTGATGAACTTCTCTAAAATATACGCTGCTAAACCAGCAGGAGAATCATTCAAACCAACACCTAAAGTATCCGGTTTGGTCGCTTGTAAATGCAAATAACTAAATTCTAATAAAATATTTGAATATTTCTCCGATAATGGATACATTAGATGTTCGTGTTCTTTATCGACAATTAATTGAGGTATAAAACTACCAACAATAGTTTTTAAATTGGATAGGAACGTGTTAACAAAACACATATTGGAATGTACACCCAGAACACGGTCAGGATATAAAACAGACATATGTTGGACGATTACAGCCCCCCAATCACCACCTTGTAGATAATATTTATCGAATCCTAAACGTTTCATAAAATTTTTGAAGACAACAGCTGCTTCTACAGCACCTAAACCAGGTCGAACAGCGGCTTCAGAGAATCCATAACCGGGTAATGAGGGAGCAATCACTTCAAAAACGAAATCTCGTCCTTTTTGTGGTATTGTTAACAATGGTATAATTTCGTAGAATTCACGTACTGAACCAGGCCATCCGTGGAGGATTAATAATGGGTAGACTTTTAAATTGCCGGTATTTGTCGGTTTTACATGGATGTAATGTAATTGTAGACCTTGTACACTGACTTTATATTGTGGGAATTGATTAAGAAATTTCTCTCGTTCACGCCAATCGTATTTTGTTAACCAAAAATCGATAAATTTCTTTAGAAGATTAGTATTGAGTCCATATTGATGAGCAACACCTTCCAATGGTGGTACAAAAGGTCGTGCTTGTTGTAAACGCAATTTCAAGTCCTTGAGAATCTACAAAAAAAAAACACAACATAGAAGCTATTATTGTTTACTTAATTGTGGCAAGTCATTCGCTCAAGGTTGTGGACCTTGACCTAGGCGTTTTTATTTATTTATTTTAGGATTCAGTGAAAATACAATCCTTTTATTAGAAAATACTTTTGATTTTAACAATCGAAAAGTACAATAGAATATTTACATTTTAACTTATTACCTCATCGGAGACGTTAATTTTGAACGGTTTGATTGCAGTATCCTCTTTGGATGGATCTCTGGGGCCCCACCAGACATCTTCTAATTGTGGTAAAGGTGGTACTTGTAAAATTTGATGGATTGTATATCCGATTAAAATAGCTGATAATAAAAATAACAATTTAACAAATAAACCCATTTTCAATTATAAACTGCAACCGGTGTGTCTGTTACTAGCCGGCGAATGGTTTTTGATTAAATAATTGATCCCCACTTATTCTCTTTCAAGATAAAACACGATCAACTGTAAATCTCTGGGATAATAAAACATAAATATTCAATTTTGAGCAGCGAATTGTTCCATTAAGTAATTAACCAAAGGTTATCAATTAGCCCAAATTTTATTAGAAAAATTCCAACTCATTGTATTATGGATGCATTTTATTTAACCATCAGCCGCTTACATAATTTCTAGACAGTTGTTAATTAAATTACTAATTAGCAATTACACAATTATAAAATAATGATCTTCGATAATAAGATTGAGGTTACACCATTTGGTAAACGTCTGTCTAAAAGCATCATGTACACATTAGGTGGACGCTAAATACAATTGAAATTATTTCTATTATTATCTATTTAAAAAAATGCACAATTGAGATATAATAAACAATAGCGGTTCTCATAGTATAATAAGTACAAAAATTGTATAAATTCTTACACGTAACATTGTAATTATATCGTTTTCCAAAGTGGCTGCACCTTGAACCAAGTGGCTTGTACGTTTATTTTGTATATAACTTATATTTTATTGTTGTTATCTATTAACAAAATTTATACTTTTCGAGAATGACTTTAAATACTTACCAAAAGTTCATAGTTTCTGATTCTGATATAATCAGCTAAAATCCTCAAGCGGTAATTTCGCGCTTGTTTTCAAAACTGTAGCCACTACAAAGCTGTACAAAAAACCAACGTTTTATCTATTTCATTGTCAAAGTAGTCAAATTTACAAATTTTTAGTAAATCTACCAATTCTTTGCAAGTCTTACAAACTATGTTTATTAAATAAAAATCAGTAATCATTTCAGATTTCATCTGAATTGAATATATATGGAAATATTTAATTTTTTTTATGTCTATTTGGTACAATTTTGATAATTTTCCACAAATTCAGATCTGATTGTTTTTCTGCTAATTTCACATAGTTAAATGTGGCAACATTGATTAGCATATGCTATATTTTCAATTTTGACATTTCAAACATTATTTTAACGGTGTTTTTATATAATTTTTCAAATTTTCCAAGAATTTTCCAACAATAATGTCTTTAAATAATGTTGATGAGCTTATTAATGCTTTAGAGAAGACACAAGTAAGTTTGAATGGTGTTAGTTTTGCTTCAAAATCGCTAAAACTCGATACATCGCAAGATGGTAAGGTTATGATTCACATAGATATCGACATTTACTTTAATAAAATACAAAATTTTAGCAAAACCAATCGTTGACGAACTTGATAAATGTACAAATTTACAATATTTGAATTTGGAAGGCAATACATTGGGTGTAGATGCATGTGAAGAGATTGGGAAAGCATTAGAGAAACATCCAGAATTCAAACGAGCATTATGGAAAGATATGTTTACAGGTCGAATGAAAACCGAAATACCGAAAGCTCTAGTTTGTTTCTGTTTTATTAAATTGTTAATTATTAAATATAATTGAAGCGTTTTTTTTTTCAGGAATATCTAGGACATGGATTAGTGACGTCCGGTGCTAAATTAACTGAATTAGATTTGAGTGATAACGCTTTCGGTCCGATCGGTGTTGAAGGCTTAGCCGCATTACTAAGGAGCTCTTCTTGTTATGCATTGGAAGAATTACGACTTAACAATAATGGTTTAGGTATAACAGGCGGTAAATTATTAGCGAGTGCATTAACAGATTGTTATAATAATAGTAAAAAGAATGGAAAACCTTTAGCATTAAAAGTTTTCATAGCTGGCCGGAATCGTTTAGAAAACGATGGTGCTGTTGCATTATCGACAGTTTTTAAAATGATTGGAACATTAGAAGAAGTTGCTATGCCACAGAATGGTATTTATTATCCTGGAATTACAGCATTATTTGAAGCATTCACACACAATAAAAATTTACAAATCTTAAACTTGAATGATAATACAATTGGTAGTAAAGGTGCTGAAGCTATAGCTAAAGCATTACCAAATTTACAAAATCTGAAAACAATCAATTTCGGTGATTGTTTATTGAAAACAAAGGGAACGCTATTATTGGCAAATGCGTTGAAAGATAGTCATAAGAATTTGGAAGAATTACTTCTGGGCCATAATGAAATTCGTATAAAAGGCGGCTTAGAAATTGTGCAAGCTATGGCGAACAAAAGTAAATTGAAAGTATTGAACTTGGATGGGAATCAATTTGGAACTAAAGGTGTAACAGATTTAAAAGATAAACTCAAAGAAAATGGTAAGACTTTCATTAAAATTGTTGCTATTTTAAACAAATTACGATTATTTTAAAGGAAAGTTGAACATATTGGATTCACTTAGTGATAATGAATCTGAAGATAGTGAAAACGAGAATGATGAGGAGGACGAATTAGAAGAAGAAGAAGAAGAAGAAAACGGCAATGTAAGCACCGACAATGAAGATGTAGAAGTAGCTGATGAGAAAACTGATAATACTGAAATAAAATCAAAACAAGTAACTGTTGATGAATTTTTAACAACACCAACCGAGGTTAATTTTGTAGGATTAGGAGAATCACGCAATAATCTAATTTTAAATAAGGCAAAAGTAATTTTTCAAAATTTTTATAAATTCCATCTTGACAATAAATCAATTTTTAGGATAGTGAAATTCGTTTACAAGTATTTCTACCAATCTTGATGAAGGTATCGCAATTGTGTGAAAGTTCAAATATAAAAATTGCTCAAATGGCGTTAGATTGTACGGAATTATTGTACAGTGAATTGTTTAAATGGGCAAATATACGAAATTGTTGTTCGTTAACTGGTAATGCCCTTTTAGAATACACTGGATTGATTAAAGTAAACGTAATTTTTTTTGATTATTTTTCAATGATTTATTAATTTTGATTTTTGTTTTTTTTAGAGTGAAGATAAAAGTTTGAAATTCATGTGGAATAAAGATGTTTGTGTTAGAACATTAGAGAAGATTTCAGCAAAGCCGTTTGTTAATGAAGATGTAAGGAATTCATTGAAATTCTTCATATCGAAACATGTAACATCATCTTGAATTTATTATTTCTTTTAATTTTATTATAATTTAAATAAAACTTTTTTTATTAAACTGAGCAATTAATTGATATATTTACACAAAATATTCACTAATGGTGCTAATGTGTTGCTATTTTTCAAAAAAAAAAATTAAATTTGTAATTCAAAATAACAGGGGTGACCAACTGATATGGAAAGGGTACTCCCATATATAGATAGCGTATTGATATTGTCAGCAATTAATATGAGACAGAACTATGGTTTTATAATGTAAATTCTGTATAAGACTGTCTTATAACGTACTGAAAAGTCTCCACCCTGTTTTTATCAATAGCCAATAGTAACACAAGGAATTTATGGCAAATGTGTATACAGCGTGCTTCATCTAATAAGACATAGAAACTAATGTGTATAATTTCGGACAGAATTTAGGTAATAATTATTGTAATCATTTGAGCATAAAGAAAAAATGAGTAGTCTTGATTTGAGTTGTTAATGAAAGAAAAAAAATAATTAGAACATTTAATTTTGTATTAATTCATAAAACATTTCAGGTAAGTGAAATAGGCTGTATATATAATTTAAAAATGTGTTGGCGGTATAAGTTCTGCACTTGCGCACAACAAATACAGTACCGTACGTGTTCTCATAAAACATATTTTCCTCTCGTTCTAAAGGCAAATTCAAAAATCATTTAATACAAACTTAACAAGACTAAATTTTCTAATTGTAGCCGTCAAAACCTGGAAATTATAAAAGCGTCAAGTTGGTATATTACTTATTTTCATATTTACAGTTAAAATGGGGATTTTTTGGGCGTTCGGTCTGTTCTTTGTTCTTTTAATAAATATACACGGTCCACCAAGGTAATTGAATTTTGACACGAACCTAACAATACTAAATTCTCTAATTTTACCCGTTAAAATCTAGAAATTTTAAAGACGTCAGGTTGGTATATACAGATATATTTCATAGATCTAGTATTTATA
>JAZBGW010000396.1:5511-23733 GCA_037464815.1 Mylabris variabilis | reverse complement strand
ATGTTTATGGAAGATGAAAGTTTATATTAAAATTATTTAGGAAAGAACTAATTGTAAAAATAAATTATTGAATTACTGCAGGATTTTCATGGTTCAATTTGCCCCGGTTTCCCCTACATTGTTTTCATAGCTGTTTATCTTACACATAGATAGTGAATTTACTGGACTACCCCTGGAAAATTTAGGGGTTTATATACCACAACGGTAATCATTCAAGTGTTAAGTTTCCCACTCTATTGAACATGATGCTGGGTCTTCTTGGAAAAATTTCAAAATTATAGCTGACTTTTCTATTATTTCACATTTTTTTTTTTTAATTTTATATTCAATGATTGATAGTAACAGTTTTACGTTACCTATAATTTGTATTTTCCATATTAATAACATGATTTTCTTACAATTGAATCAACCTTATATTTCGATTGTTGATTATAGTTTATGATTTTTAAGTCGTTGTAGAATAGGCACTTTAAATACCGGTTATCTCATATTAATAATTTGATAGTTAGAATAAAGTATAACAAGTAGGTTGATATATTGTTAAAATATCAATTACCACAGTAACAAAATCGAGAATTTTCCCCTAAAAACTATCAAATCTTGTTTGATTGTCGTCTTGGTAGCATCTCTTCGAAATGATCACCTCTGACGCTTCGGTAGGAGTGCCTGATTTAGATTTACGTGAAATTATTCAATTAAACATCAATAATATCATATTTTTTGGGTTTTTCTTTCCTGAATCGAATAATGTACGTAAGAATATTTTTTATATAATTTACTCATTGATATTTGCCGGTTTCTGTTTCGGTTTGTACGTGATCAGTGAAATAATCAATGCAATTCTTGTTTTTGGTGATATTGAAGCAATGACATCAGCATCATTTCTATTATTAACACATCTAGTACAAATAGGAAAAATATACACATTATTTAAATATTCAAAACGTATATGGCGTTTAATAAATAGTATGAATCGTGAAATTTTCAAACCGAAAAATTCGAAACAATATTCAATATTAATCAATGATATAAAAATGTCACGTTTAATAACAATCATTTTTCTTATAATGTGTATTCTAACATGTGCTTTATGGGGTGTTTTTCCATTATTCGATGATAAAATTGATGGTAATATACGTTTACCATTAAGTGGATGGTATCCGTTCGATACAACAAGATCACCAGCTTTTGAAATTATTTTTATCTATCAGACTGTGTGTGCATGTATTAATGGCTTATCAAATATTAGTATCGATACGTTTATGTCAGGATTGATAATGGCAATATCTGGACAATTGAGTATTTTAAACGATTCGTTCGAGAATTTAAATGCAAACGACTGTTCAGATATCTTACAAGAACTTCAAAGAAATATCCACCACCATAGAAATATTATCGAGTATTATTCTCTATTACTTAATAATAATTATGGAAATTAATGAATTTTTAGATTTTCCAATGAAGTTACATATCTCTTCACAAAATGTATTATGGGCCAATTTGTTGTTAGTGTTATAATAATTTGTATAACAATGTTTCAAATGGCTTTATTACCAGTGATGAGTTTTCGTTTCTTCTCAATGGTACTCTATCAAGCTTGTATGCTTTTAGAAATCTTCTTACTATGTTATTATGGTAATGAAATAATCATTAAAGTAATTTCTAATCTATAAAATAAAAATAAAATTTTGATTTATTAAAGTTTAATTCAATTTGTAGAGTGCGAAATTAACAGATTCAGCTTTTAAATGTTCTTGGATTAATACAAATCAAAAATTTCGCAAGGATTTATTATTTTTTATGGTACGTTCACAAATACCATTGAAATTATATGCTGGTGGTTATTTTACATTATCACTGGAAACATTTATGGCTGTAATTCAATTTTATAATAGTCTTTATTGATTTAAAAGAACTATAATTTTTGTAGATTGTAAAATCATCATGGTCATATTTTGCTGTACTCAACAGTGTTCATTCGAAAGAAAATTGATTTGTTTACAGATCTAAATATTACCATAGGTCTATTTCAACTTAATTTTTTAGATATATCCAGGTCAACACACACACACACACACACACTGTTTTATGTACTAGAATTTGTTCCCTTCAAAAATTTCTTTTCACTTTCTCCATTAATTTAATAGTGAATTTTATAAAATTCAGATGAATATTCAATATTTTCTTAGAAATTTTTTTATGGTTAGAGACCTCTGACATCTTCTATATTCTACGCATCATTAAACCTTGTGAATATAGCTTTCTTGACTACTATTCTCTGACATATTTCCAATATGTATGATACTATACGATTTAACGTTAAACCCTACTGGATGAAAAAAACAATTATAGGTAATAGGAAAAATTTCAAAAAAATTACCATAGCCTTACATTTGATTAAACTTCATTTATATGGAGTGTAAACAAAATCTGGTGTGTAGTTTTTGAAAAAGAAAAAGTGAAAAAAACATTAAAATAACATGATTTTTAATTTTTATCTCGGAAGCCTTTTACCAGATTTTGTTTAAACTTTTCTTCACATCTAATGAAATTTTATTTAGCTTCTGTATTTTTTTTGGTTGGCTTTCAACCTATAGTTTTCACAAAAAAAAATATAAATAGAAAAGACGAAACAACGAAATAAGTGTATTTAAGGGGATTCCGGAAACACTTGTCGATTTGGCGTGCGAAAACAGTCAATTTTCAAACAGCGATTACTCGCAATACTCGCTTGTTTTTTAAGATAACGTCAAAAATTGACGTGCGTTGAATAGAGAATTTCAAGTTGTATGTTATAAAGCTTTCTATTTTGGAAAAATGTAGGAAAATTGTGGATGGCAGATAAAAATCTTGGATCCTGTTTCTTTCGTAGATTTTCTTCCATAACTGGCTAAAACTTAGCCAATATTATCGATTTTCAATATTTTTCAATTGATTTAGATAGCAAATTGAAAGAGCTTTCGAAATATTTAAGAATTTTCCCGATATGTTTGTTAGTTTTCCGATAATTGAAGAAAATTTTAAAAAAAGTTCCATCACAGACGCTATGCATAATTTTCAAAATAGAAAATCATATTCTCGGATTTATTAAAAAAAAAAGAAAGGAAACTGGATTTTTTGGAATCAAGTTGCTCTCCGCCCGTGAATAAGCTTTCAAACAAGCTGCTGTATGGTTTTTTATCTGCAAAATTGTAGAAGCTGCGTGATTTAAAAGAATTTATTGTGCTCCGACATTTTCCTCTGCATTTTGGAATTTAGTGAAAATTTTCCAAAATCGAAAACTTATTCAGATGCACCGTGAAACATCCAATATCTCAAACAACAAGTTAGAAATCGTTGATTAAAAATTGTCACTTTTTCGGTAATCGAATGGAGGATTCCCCTTAACAATATGCTAAAAATGTAAAAATCAATAGGAGTAAAATAGTGCAATTATTTTATGTATTTTTTGTGTCGATTCTAAATATGGTTAGTTGACGGGCGATTCGAGAAATAGTTTAATGATTTGTAGAGGGTCCTTGGATTTCCATTTTAACAAAATTTGAACCTCGTAGCTCATTTAGAAATCGGTCAAAAATGGTAATTTCTGATGATGTGACGATTTTCAAAAACCTACTACATATTTAAAATGACTTAGAATGACTCAAGTATCTTTCTAACGTTGTTTTTCATTTTTCTTAATTTTATTCTGATACAGGTGGAAATGTTTCCTATTTTTCGTAAAATGCAATAGAGTAAGACGAAAAAAATCAAGCGTCTTGGAGTCAGATTTAATTGTTTTTGAAAATTGTCATCTTGTCCAAAACGAGCGTTTTTTTGATCGATTTTTAAATGAGCTACGAGGTTCTAATTTTGCTGAGTTTGTGTTTAAAGTATCTATCATATTTAGAATCAACAGCCTGTATAATTCGAGAAAAACATATATCCTCACAGTTTTTGGTTCACGAACTTAAGTATTCAAAACAAGACGATTTAGAAGCGACTTTTGGTCAATTCTTGACTTTTTTGTTGGGTGTTTTTTGCTGAATTATAGATAGGAGACAGTTTAGACATTGTTCGTATATTTTCGAGATTAATTCTCTTCTCATAGTTCAAGTTTTCAGATCAAGTTTTAGCAATAATTTAGAAGCCCCAAAATCTAACAATTTAAAAGAACTTCGCTTGAGAGTAGCAACACTTTGCTACTTATCAACTGTAAAGAGTCAATAGAACGTATTCAGTCCTTATAGACTCAACTGCAGATAGATTTTTGCCCATTTCGATAAAAGTCTCAGAATCATTAATGATTTTTCAGTGAAAGTAAAAAGAGATTGCTTCGGTCATTATGAGTCGGTCTTTGCCAAACCAAAATCAAAATTGCTGTAGGACTGTCCAATTTTTAATGTTGCAAAATTTAAGGTTAAATGCCAGAGACTACTTTTAGTTTTGAATGATAATTTTCGTTAAAACAACAACACTGTTAACGATACAGGATAAGTTTAATGGAATGTTCTAGTTCTAGTTCTAAGCATCACAGATAAATGTGCCTATTAAGCGGGTTTAATGGTAATTGAAGTAATTAAATATGAGGAATTATTAGACAACCTAAATTTTTGATAACCTACACCGAATTGTTTAGACAATCACGAAAAATGCAAATTGTAGAAAAAGATGTTTAAATAAATAATTGCAGTTATTATACGATTTTATTATTCTTATCATTGAGAAAACCATATGATTGCATTATAGAGAATCGTATAAATCAACATTTTAAACTTTTGACATCGATTATTGATCACCGTTAGAAGCTTTAAGCTAGGCACTAAGAAAACTCAATCTTTCAATTTATTTGAATCATGATGAATAAGTGGAATTTCTAGTTTTATTTTTCGTGATTGTAGTAAAAATGTATTTGTTATATTTGTTAAATTGATAACAATCCACCAAGGATAAATTCTTAAATCTATTATTGTTAATAACCAATAATCTTTAGAAACCGATCGAACTCAACTTTGATTGTTTGTCTTCGATTTTTGTTTTATGCAGAGTGAATTTACTATCTAGGCACATTGGAGATTCTACCCCTAATAGTTTCCACTCAAGTTAATAGTAATAATAATTTCTTAAAATGATTAATTTATATGATCGATAAATGTTGATTGAAAATGAAAGTTTATATTAAAATTATTTAGGAATGAACTGACTGTAAAAATAAATTATTGAATCACTGCAGAGTTTTTGGTTCAATTTACCCCGGTTTTCTCTACATTACTATTCCAATATCTCGCCATCCTCTTCCCTTCCCTTCTCTGTCTCATGTACCGCATGATGTTTGAGAAAAATACGACACAAAATTTTTAAAATTCGTTTTGAATGCCTTTTAAAAGGGGGGGGTTAAGAGTGGGTGGTGCTTATTGTTATATTTCTCAACCTGACCAATTTAGTATATCCCTATCTAATTCAAATGTCTCTTGATTTCATTTATCTTGAGTGGATTAAGGGTGGGAATCTCCAATGTGCCTAGATAGTAAATTCACTCTGTATAGTTGAAGATAAAGTTTTTATTTGTTTCGATTAATAGTTTATTATTTATATTTATTATAACTGTTTAGAAATTTTTCAATTTATAGTTACATCAAACAATAATAAATTAATTCTTTGTACAATAACTTGTAATTTGCAATAAACTTTGTTGTAAATACAAACGTATAGTTTGAATATCGAATAAGTTCTTTGCAAACTTACAAATTAATTGCTTCTAGCTTGATTTTTATCTTTTTGTAGCTATAACAAATAAACGAAGACAAACAAAAAATTGTGATGTTCTCCAATTTTTTTGTTACATCTTATTTGTTGTTTACATTTTCTAACGTTGATCAAAAGACTGATAAACATAAAATAGGTTTTGCTCTAGATTACAATCAGGAATAAAGTGTTATAGTCATAACGAAAAACAAGTCAAATTTATCATCTTCTACGTGGAAAAACATTGCAATAAAGGCACAAATGAATCAGATCTTTTGATAAGAAATCTTGTTCTATCTGTTATAATTATTATAACAACATACTTTTTCTTTTAACAAACTGTAGCTTAAACCCTACCGTAATAAATAAAGTTTCCGAGTTTCGGTATTTCTCACTTTCACCAATTTAAAGATTTATGCGTATTAAAAGATCACACACATCACCATATGTGTATTGATGATGAGATCGTTAAACCACCAAATATTTATATAGATTATGATCAATAATAAAATAAGGAGATGAGAATAAGACGTCAATAATTCACTTTGTGTAGAAGTTAACATTTTTTTGGTTTGAACACGAAAAGAAAGTGGGTTACTTGTGCTTTACAGTAAATCCTTTTGATCTTCTCTAGAGGCAAAGAGGATGCTTTTCTTCGTCTTCCTTTGTATTTTCTACGAATTTTATTTGTTAGTTAAGACTTCTCTATTCTGTAGTTAACGTACTACATACTTCTACAGATATTTGTCGACTCAAATTGATAACAAATAAGTATGATAAAATTTCAACTCTTATATTTCACTTCAGAAAAAGAATCGGATTATTTTATGAAATACAATTGTGTGTCCTTTCATTTCGCTTCAGGCTGTGCTTCTGACATTCGAAACGGTTAATTTCTTAAAAAATACAATTTCTTGTTTTATTGATTTGATGTAGGGGAAAGCTGGGTAAATTGAACTATGAAAAGTCTGCACTGATTCAATAATTTATTTTTACAATCAGTTCTATCCTAAATCATTTTAATATAAACTTTCATCTTCTATTTCATTTTAAGAAAATATTATTATTATTAATGATTATTTTTAAGTAGTGGAAAAAGTGCACTTTGTTCCAGGAGAGGTATAAATTACCAGTCATCTGTATAGTATCTGTGTCGTCTGTGTGTATACGGCTGCGCTGTCACCAAACGATTTTGCTTCGACCAATATTCCTCGAATTACATTTTTATAAGTATATTTTTTGAAATAAATGTATTTTATCCGTTAAATATTTTTATTAAATAGTTTAATGATTGCAGAAGTCGATGAAATAAATTTTAATGTATTAACTTAATAAGAACTAATTGTAGACTAAAAATTAAAAACACAAAAATAATGGTTAGAAAGTATCAAAACAATAATTTCGTCTTTTTTTTTCAGGAATTCGAAAATTCAATTAATCGTTGATTTCTTTACCTTCACCACGATATTAGACTTCATTGTTTTTGATTTCATGCGTGTACATATTCAAATAATTACAGAAATTCAATTTACACCCCAACGTTCATTTTACCTCACTTTCCCCTACAAAAAGCGCATATAATCGCCCAACAACCTGTATATGTTTTTTTTTTGATTATCTGTTTGGTAGTAGAATACCTTAAACTGATATACAAAAGTTTTAATTAAATTCATAAAATAGAAACCTGTTATTAACGTATTTGAAACTTTACTTATTATGAAAGTAAAGTGGAAAATTTTCTAATAACCTTTTAATAAATACTATAGGGAGTGTGCTAATGAACGTCTATATATTGTTCGTGACATTGTTTTGATAAGATTTCTGAAATATGAAAAATGGATTTTTGTTACGAAATTGTATAGAAGAGAATCTATAAAGCAGTGTTTCCCAAACTTTTCTCATCGCTAAACACTTTTTATGTTTTAAAATTTTTAAGGAACACTAGAGCAAATTTACTTTCAACGTTTACATAAACAAAAATTAGCAATTTATTATAATACTTATAAATCACCTGATTGTTTGCGTTCATTATGTTCATCATTTTGTTTGTTAAGTTGCAAAGAAAAAATAATACCTACATATTGTTTTGTGTTGCATGTATTAAAAATTACTCAGCGTGCTGAACAGTGGTCATTTCTACTCTAGTGTAAAAAACACTTTTCCGCACATTGACGGACTAATCAGAAACGAGCTGCAATCTTTTTGATTACATTGCTAAGGAACGGTCATACTCTACAGCAATTGAACGCTTTCTACCTCCAAAATTTGACAATTTTCTTGGCATTTGTTGCTACATATACATAGAATTGTTTATTTTTCATTATATCCCTAGAGAAATAATGATTGTTATGCCCCTAGGGATTAAAAGTGACACCTTAGTCCCTGTAATGAGGGAGTAAAGTACTCTCTTTAGTCCTGGAAGTACAAACAAATATTTGTTGTAAAATAGAAACATTTCTTAATTTCTAATTTTACAATTCATTGTTCTCTAACTTGACTTTTATAATTCTTTGTGGAACACCTAATGATTGTTTGTGGAACACCACTGTTTCGTTTAACACAGTTTTAGAAACGCTGACTATAGAGAGTCGTTTAATGGAGCAAAATAAAATCAAGAAACCGATCGATAAACCAGTTTGTTTATAATCAAAACAAATTATAATTTGTTATAACTGTTTAAAAGTTGATGTTCTTGTATCGATTATGATTTCCTTGACAATACATGATTATAATATTGTGCGAAATATGGGTGTTTCGTAACAGTTGGTGAGAAAGTGGTCACACCCAAAAAAAAAACTGTTAACTCTTCGAATAAATGACTCAATTTAATCATTTCATTTTTATTTCCAAAAGAGAAAATATAAAAACATCATTCTTTCTGTAACATTACTATGATAATAGAATTTCTTATACGACTAGAAAATGCCAAATACATTTTTTTTTCTTTTATATACTTTTTTTTTAATATTTATAGCCACCATTACTGTCGTATTGTTGGCTTAAAGTGTGATGACCATGATAATTTCCAATATTGCTGAAACTGCCACTACCGCTGAAATGGCTACCGGAACCACTCAAGTATTTTGTATGTCCAGCAGCATAACCACCAAGACTTCCACTGGATAAGCCTCCACTGTAATAACTACCAAGTCCTCCAGTTGAACCACCACCATATAAACCAGAGGATAGACCGCTTGATAACCCTCCAGATAAACTAGATAAACCTCCAGAGAAACCAGTAGATAAACCACTAGTTAAACCACTTGATAAACCACCAGATATTAAAAGACTGCTGCCATGCGAGTATGTAGGAACTGATACTGGAACTGGTCTTGGAATAACTACTGGATATGGTTGTGGTACATGAACAGGTACTGGACTAGGTACATTTACATAAATTGGTTGTTGGACAGGTACTGGTACTGGTCGTGGTACGCTTACTGGAACAGGTCGGGGAACAACAACACGTACAGGTTGTGGTACTTCAACGGTTACTGGACGTGGTACTTCAACGGGACGTGGTACAGGTACAGGAACATTAACAGGACGACTGACAACATAAGGTACAGGTTGTGGAACACTGATTGGAACATGTTGAACATTACGACTGACTGTTGTACCACCATTGACGACATTAGCTTGACTTATTCCGGAACTAATACCAGATGAAATAAAACCAGATCCAACAGTAGATCCCAAATCGCTACCTCCAATGAATCCACCACCAGATCCAAAACCACTGGTACTAAAGATAGATCCAGATTCCAATCCAGTACTACCAAACGATCCTGTGATTCCACTGGAAGAGAAATGTCCGCCCGATAACCCGGATGAAAGACCAAGATGACCACTTGAAAGTCCTGAACTAAGACCAAGATGTCCAGAAGATATTCCAGATGAACCACCAATTAAATGGCCGCTACCATATCCAGTACCGTATGATAAAGAACTTGGTGGCGTTAGATCGGTACTAACACCGCCGCTAACTACTCCACAATTTGCTAAATGAGCAAAGGCTAGTATAGCAACGATTACCTGCTTTACAAACATAATTAATAAAAATATTTAAATTAATACAAGTAAGTACGTACCGATTTGAAGATCATCTTGTGTGTATTGGAAGAAAGTGAAGATGAAATGATATGGTCTACATTGGGATGATCGGGCTCTTATATAGTGACCACGCCTGTATGTGTGATAGACGACAATTTCACTTTCACCACCCGGGTGAATCAGTACCCACTCTTCTTTTTTTCTTTCAAAAGACAAAAAGAAACTATCCCAACATGTAAGATGATGAATTTTTTTTGTTGGATCAAAATTCAAAGATGATGCAAATGAGAAGACGATTTCGAATCAACAAAATCGCTTATATATCAATAAATTAGTATAATTACGTCTAATTTATAAAAATATTAAAATTTCATGGAGAAAACTGAGATTCATCTCGATGTAACATCCAGTTTCTAGGCGACTTTTACTTGAGTTAAGATCCAAAATAACAACAAGTTTACGATTTATCGTTAAGATTAAGCAACTTTGATAATTTATAAAACATTTTATTAACAATTACAATTAATGAGTACAGTAAATTTTCGATTGACCATAAACTTGGGGTGTAACTTGATAAAACTGAGGTACTTGTGGTAAATAATTCTGTTCATTTTGACGAATCAATTGTGAATTTGAAACCAAATCTTGTGAACTTCTAAACAAAGGTCCGTTAATAGTTTGTATCGGTACTACATTTCCTTGTTGATTATTTGAATTTTGAGCTTTACTGCGGCTTTGCGTTGCGGTACTACCTCGATATTGTGAACCATTTCTAGCTTCAACTACGACCGAATCATCTCCATTATTTACACCATTTACAGGTGTCTCATTATCGTTAATAGGCACAGGAGTCGGTACTTGATCGTGAATTGGTTGTGGTACGGGTACTGGATACGGTCCAAGTACGGGAACCTTGATCGGTTCAGGTACAGGTGTGCCATTATCGTTAATAAGTACGGGAGTCGGTACATGAACCTGAATTGGTTGTGGTACAGGTACTGGATACGGTTCAGGTACGGGAACTTTGATCGGTTGAGGTATTCGAACGTACACTATTCTATCTACAGGTACATGAACAGTTTTTGTTACCGTAACTGGATAAGGTTTCGGTACTTCTATTGGTACTCGAACGGTAACAGGTACAGGTACCGGATGTGGTACTTTTACTTCATATGGCTTAGGTACTTCAACTGGTACACGGACATGAACGGGTACTTTAACTTCACGAACAACTTCAACTGGATACGGTTGTGGTACTACGACTGGTACTTGTTTGGTAATCGTGTGAATTTCCGGTGTTTGAATTATTGTTTTTAGATGTGGTAGATTGCCAGGTTGAAATCTTGATTGGGGTTGTTCGATTCTAATTTGACCGTTTAGGATTCTATTACCGGCTTGGATACTTTCATAAATACTATCTTGAATTGTACGTTGTGTTGAAATTGAACTTTTTTGAATTGTTTGTTGGCTATCTATCGTTTCAGATTGTGTTCGTTGAATTGTAGGTAAATTTAAGTTATTACGTGTTTCTGCTAATTGGACTTGTTGCACTTGATGATTTTCTATAAGTAACAATTATAAAGTTGATAGTTATTGATTTTTGTTGTACAATTACCTGGTAGTTGTGGTTGTTGAATTTGTTGATTTTGGTAGTTGATTGAGGTACTTCGGCCAAGCTCTATACCACTTCCAACAGTTGTGTCTAGACTATTTTGTGGTATTAGATTGCTTTGATTCGGTTCGACAATTGTAACTTGTTCATTGTTAAGATTGAATAGAACTACATCATCATTTAGGTAGCCTCGTTTGAATTTAGTTGCTGTACATAAAGATATCAGTACAAAGATGACACTAAAAGACTAAAATAAAACCAAATTAATTTAGTTTGAAACATAATAAATAAAAACAAGCACACCATGAGAATATTCATTTTTAATTTTGATATCTAACACGAAAACCGCATGTATTGAAGCACCATGAGTAAAATGGTGCAAGTTCTTCAATTTCAGCTTTTATATTTGGATTATTTTGAGTAGAAGGCCACTTAGCCATGCCAATCTAAAGACAATAATCTGACATTTAAAAGTTACTTGATTGGCGACTTTTAGTTGATGAATTAGTTTTTACGAGAATTTTTGTAATAGTTGCACCTTATCTAATTCGACTCAACATTCTCATTTCTCCCATTTTTATTTGTTTTAATTTGAATTTCTGATAGCATATTTGGTGCTGTTATAGTTTAATGATGTAGTTTTATTATTTTTAATCTTGATCTGACCTACATTGTTAGTTGAAGGGAAAAAGTTGTTTGAAATATTGTAAAAACAGAAATAAGTAAAACCTTGATTAGGGGAAACCGGGGAAAAGTGAACCATAAAAAGTTTGCAGTGATTTTAATATAAACTTTCATCTTAAATAAACATTCATCGATCATATGAATTAATTCTATTAAAGAAATATTATTATTAGTGATTATTTTTAAGTAGTCGAAAAATTTCCAGGACAAGTATAAATTGAATTTGAATGGGGGTAAATTGAATTTATGCCAAAAAAGTATTAGAAAATCATTTTTCATACATACAAAATTATCCTCTTGAAAAACTTCAATATTCTGCTGTTGTTAGATACTAAAATCAGTACAAGATATTAAAGACATTTTAGTCGATTAATTAATAAAAACTAATGATGCATTTTATGTCAGACAAGTCAGATATTATAACTATTGCGCATGTCCTATGCAGAGTGAATTAGATAAATGAGAGAGGGCAGCTGATGCATTAAAACGGTAGTATTAGCGCCTCTATTAACTACTTTCTTCTAGATTCTAGAAACAAATAAATATTCAATTTGCAACAAGTCAGGTTTTTAGGTTAGAAAGACAAATAATAATTACAGCGGTCAAGCAATAGAGGGCGCCAAAACGACAATTTTGACAAATACGTCAAACATATCAGTTCTTTGCGATTTTATAATCGAAAGTGTCAAAAAGATTTTAAAAATAGTGGTCATATTTAAATCAATCATGTCATATTCGAACTGGATTTGTGCATTATTATTTTTTGTTAATATTTTGGCAAAAGAAATATTGTCTTTGTTTTGGATTTTGCGTTTATTTACATTGCCCATTAAGTTTAGACTGTTTGTGAAGTCGTAACCCTCTCTATTGGTTTATCGTTTATTATTTAAAAATATACATATACATTTATAATATTATTAAATTAGTACTTTTATGACTACGATAATTACATTTTTTATGTTATGTTAGCGCTTCAAAATTAGTCTTGCCGTCAAACACCAGAGGCCTATTTGAACCAACCGATTAACGTGGTCGTTAGCCATCTGTATAGTATCTAGGTCGTCTATGCGTATACGGCTGCACTGTCACCAAACAATTTTGCCGCGACCAATTTTCCTGGAATTACATTTTTATACCCCGCTTTCCCCTATAGCAATATTTTTTTGTAGTAAAAATACTCCTTTACTTAGATGATTATTGTGCAATATTTGCATTTGAAACAATGTAAATAGAGTTAGTTTCATTTGATAATCATCTACGGTGCACATTAATTTACGACAATGTTTATATTCCATTTTGTTCGATTATGACAAACATTAGTTACGAAGAAGCGTAAGCTCATATCTTTGAAATCATATTTTATTTAAAACTTTACATTATTCATTCTAGGTTACTGTAATAAAAATAATACAAAAAAGTACAATTTACGCATCTATTCTTTATTAAGCTTTAGTAAATAAACTAACAATAAAATTCTTTCATTATTTATTACCAACGTTTTCTAATTTACCAAGTTTTTTGCCAACCATTTGACCATGTATTATGTCCATTACCATAACCATGTAATCCACCATTATTACTAGACACATAAGAATCTAATAATCCACCACTATTGTAACCATACGAGTTTCCATAAGAATTACCCGAAACATGACCATGATGACTATATACAGTATGTACTTCTGGTACTTTAACAATAACTGGTGTTGGTACATGTACAGCGTATGGTTGTGGTACTGGTACTTTAACCGGTTGTGGTACATTGATATAAACTTTTTTCTCTACTGGTACAGCAACTTTTTGGATAACTGGATAAGGTCTTGGCACTTCAACTGGTACTTTAACTTCAACAGGTACAGGCACTGGATGTGGTACTTTAACTGCATATGGTTTTGGTACTTCAACTGGTACATGAACTGGGTATGGTTTAGGTACATGTACTGCATACGGTTGTGGGACAGGTACTGTTTTTGTTACAGTTACAGGATATGGTTGTGGTACAGGTACTGGTACATTTTTTGTAAGTGTACGAATCTCATGGGTGTGGGTGTGCGTATTAACACCACCATGGTAGCCGGTACTGTAACCACCAATACCATAACTACCATAACCACCAGTACCATAACTATTGCCGGTACTATAACCAAGTTCTACACCACCATTGCTGTCTCCGTAAAGTTCATGTTGACCGATACTGCGTTTAGGTTTTAAAATTTCAGTACTTTTAGTTGAAGTTTCCGTCGCGCTCACCGTAACAAATACAGTAATTACCAAACACTGGAAATTTTGAAATTTATAGTAAATGTTTTTATAGTTAAAAATTTGAAACTTACCAAAATTGTTTTCATTATGATGTGTTTCTATAGAATTACAAATTCTAAATGACGTTGTTTAGAGATGTACTGCCAGTTTTTATATATATTAGTATGTTTTTGAAAACCTTGAACATGCTGTAAAGGATTTTTTAATGAGTCCGGAGGGTATAAGATGTGCTATAAAATATGCAAATTTTTTATAGAGTCTAGTTCAGTTCAAAAACATAAAAAAAATTCCGTCCAAAACAAGAATGAAGAAAAAAACTGCAACATTCCACAATGTAGGAATTAGTAGGAGTAGTGCTACTATACGAAAATTTCAAGCTTTTCAAGCTGAATTTAGCATTGTTTTTGTATAATTTTATTGTACAATTGTGTACTTGAGGGTCATATTTGTTATTTGTGAATTAACGAGAATAATAAGCGCAGCATGTCCGAATTTCATGTGATTGTTTCTGATTGGCTTTCGGCTAGATCGAGATTGTCATGCCATTTTATCAATGATAATATTGTTGTTATTGTATTAATTAAAAAAAAACAATGTTTACAATTTTCCGACTGATGATTGCCTAATTAATAAAAAAAAACCTCAATTATACTCCTCATTAATTCATCAATGATAATATGATTCTTTTTCAGTTGACACACATTTTTCTCGTTTACCAAAATCGAATTCGATTAAATCAATAATAGTGGGACAATAAAATCGTTTTTTTTACAAGATGAATTCTGCCCGAGTCGGTTTTTACAAATGTGTTCATTTATCATCCTGTAAGATCCGTGATTTCGCTTTCAGTTGATACTTTTATTTTTATTTTTGGATTTTTTCGCATTTTTAAAAAGGTCAACAACAACTGACCATATACTAATGTGTATGATGACTTTTATGTGAGCTCCTGAACCGGTTCGGTTGGATTTTTATACAGAAATCGCATGGTAGATTTTAAATTGAATCAATATTTTCATGTAATAGTATATTGCAACACAAGTGCAGTTAATCGTTGCAGAACGGCACTTTCTGTACTTACGTTGTAAACTATTTTTTCTACGACAGTATAAAATAGACATAAATAACTGAAAACGGTAATTAATAAAAAAGCCTGCTTAATTTTTCAGCTCAACGCTGTCTAACAGGCCCGTACATTTTTTAAAAAATCCCATAAGAAGCAAACTATTGAGAAAAAGCCTATTTGGACCGCTTTGGCTCATAAAAAGAAATAGCTAATATTTCTAGCTCTGGGTTACTGTCATAAGTCCTAACAGTTGAACTACGTTATATGAGTAAGATAGAGACGGAAAAACAAGCTATTTATTTTAGTGCGGTAGTAATTAGCGCCAATGCGGCAAAAATTGGCGTTTTCTCAAAAGCAGCAATTCAGATCGAATGCACAGGCCCGTTAGGCAGTGTTGAACTGAAAAATCAAACAAGCCTTGTTAAAATTGAATTAAATTTTTTTTTATAATTATCAACCTACCATTGATTTAAATTGTGAAGATCGAGTTGCTATAGTAACATTAAACAATGTTTGAAAAAACACTACGCCATTAAACTTTCGTGAATAGTAAGCTTGCATTGTACTATTAATTTTGTAATTAAAAGTCTCTAAAATGAGTTTAGAAGAAAAATAAGTAAAAAAAGTCATTTATAGAAGTTGCGTAAATAATTGAAAAAATAAAATAAAATAAATTAATAATAGTATATTATACAACGAGGCCATAATGTGTGCTATTATGATCGAGAATGAGCGAGTGGAGCGAGCGAGTGTTGTAATTATTCGAGGTAATAATAGCACACATTATAACGAGTTGTATACTATACTTTATCTACGACTTAATTCTAAATGTACAGACATTGATGGTGGACAAGTATATTTACCTTCTTCATCATGTTCGATTATAAAATCACACTAAGAAACAGACACTTTAGAACTATTTGTTAAAACTGTCTCGTTTTATTTATTTTTGTCATTACCATGGCATCCTTACATTTCACAGCAATTATGATTCAAAATCGCACAAAAACGGACACTTTAGAACTACTTGTTAAAAGCGCTGGTTAGTACAGGGTGTTTCAAAACATGTGCCGGAAAAATGAAACCTGTGATTCTTTGGTGATTCTTTCTAAGAAAGGTTCCAATAACGTATGTCCAAAAACGCAACGTTTTCGAGATACAAGGTGTCACAGAATTGATTTTTTTTTTGTTGTTTTTTGACAATATCTCAGGAACGGTTTGAGATACAGTACTCAAATTTTATCCATGTCATACTATTCATTTTGGTTACTATATGAGTACTAATTCAATTTATTTTAATATGCCAGTGGCGTAGATCTTAGGGCTCTACAAGCTTTTCTGTTTCCAATTTCTACGGCTCTGAAGAAACTGGAATTTTGGAACTACAATTTAAGATGCTAATCTTCTTTACATAAAAAAGATACTCTTGGTTAAAAGTTCTAACCTGGCCTGTTTTAGAGAAAAACGGTTACTTTCGATAGCAGTATTTTATAGATCATGAAAAAGAGAGACATCCCTCCCTGTCGAAAACATTATTATAGTTTAGAGAAAATTCTCTATCATCTAAACATATTCTATTTTGTCATCGTTTACCTCCCACTCGTCGATACATCGAACTTCATCCATTGTTATAAGCTTCCGTCGATTACGTTGATATCGACAGACTACTTTACAGATGAGTTAACTTTTATCAATTTTCAATAAATTGTCTAATCTATTGTAAAGTGGTTTTAATTCAATGCTAAAGTTAAAAATAGAGATAAAGCCTAATCAATTTTCATCCATAAATGTACAGGTCATTGACGGCTGAATTCAATGAATATAAAAAGATTGCATGTTGAAGAGAAATTCAACGCTCCTTCATCATAGAGACATTTTGAATGATATCACTCGATTTTGTCATAGTAGGATCAAAAAATAAATAAACGAGAGTAGAATAAATCTATTGTATAACAATTTCGAAAATTGTACCTGTTTCTCTTTCAACAATTACGTAATTAACATTTAAGCGAGTTGAGGTCCCTTCCTTAGCTGAAGTAGTTTTTCAGGTTTCATTTTTATATAAAATGGACCGTTTTCTTCTAAGACTAATGGTAATAATCCATTATACACTTTCTTAATTATTAAAGATTGTTCGTTTTAATGAGTATATAAAGAATTTCCCAAGGGAAAACACTTAATGCTCTTTCCGTTGTTTCTACTTACCGAAATAAGCAGACAAACAATAATAAGTACATTTTCTCTATACTATTATATACATATATAAATAAGTGATTTTAACGGCCCCAGGGACCTTCAAATGGTCATATTTTAATGATATAGACAGTTTTAATCGTCTGTGAAGAAAATGTTCGTTGTAAGCAAAATTTCATTCAATTTATGTAAATTTAATTCCAGACAGATTTTCGATATGAAAGTATCAATTAGAATTTGGTAAATTGCTCTTTTAATAGACGAATTTTATAAAGACAAAATCAAGTTCTTGATGCGCCCGTACCGAATTTCGTAACATTCTCTTCAATTCGTTGGGTAGGTATTCACTTTTATAAAAGCCGACATGATTGCGGTTATCCGAATTGTTTGCTTTCTCTTTATTGTTCTGTATCTTGTTACCTGGTCTGTCTTCTCTGTACAAACGTATGTTTTTTATACAAAGTTTCTCTTAAAAAATGTATTTTCTGTCATTCCTCTTTGTGTTATTTAAAATTATTGAACGAACGAGGAACCATTCTTATTTATATTTATTTGATTAAATTCACGCCCACTTTCATCTTTGTAAGGGAAAATTTACAATTACTTCTCATTAATTTAATACATTAAA
>JAZBGW010000395.1:0-26934 GCA_037464815.1 Mylabris variabilis | reverse complement strand
TAAGAAAATTGTACAAATAAAACTAATTGCAAACTTATTTTTTTAAAGAATAATAATGACATATTTTTTCTGTATTACTAATTTATTTATTAGCTTTAAAAGTGGCAACATTGAATATGCTATCTGTGACGTAGCGAGCGCGATTTGACCTTCACGCAGACAAGAATAAAAATGCATGATTTAGCTATCCTTGTTAAGTATAATATCGTTGCATATACTATGCTTACAAATTTGAATATTTTCTTTTATTTTATTATACGCTTGTTATGAATCAAAGCAAATAATTACCAGTTAATGATTATTCCTTTAACAACTTGAAATATAAATAAGAGAATTAAATTAAAAATTAAATTTGTTTGATTCTAGTACCAACCCAAATCTAGTAACAATGAAAATCCCTAATTATTTAAGAAATAAGAAACATAACCTTATCAATTGTGTATGTTTTCCTTGGATGAATTTAACTAATTGTTTTCAATGTCTGCGGATAAATTGTTCGAATATCAAAGTATAAGTCGAGAGCTGATAAAATGTGGCTGTTGTGCCTGTTGTATCCTCCGTTTTTTGAATATCGGAAGCTACGAGAATCCGAACGCAACATTGGCTTCGGTATTTCAAATACAAGATGTATTTTATCAATATTTGCTTTGAAATGGAATTGTTTTAGATTGGTGTACATGTAGATGATGATTTTGCCGAGAAGCAATCACCTTGCAGTATCTGTGTGGGCTCTTTGGATGATTCCATATTCGACGAAATCCTCAGCAGTCCCGATTTAGAAAACATGGAAGATTTCCAATCGAATAGCTTTTCAATACATGTTCGATTACCGATGATAATTCCAGTACGTGATAAATGTATGGTTGTACATTTACGAGAGAAATTCCCCGAATTAACTATTGGTAATCTGTAAATTATAACATTAAAAAACGGTTATTAAAATTGAAAAGTTTCAGGGAGATTATATACAGAGAAGGCCTTTAAACGTGTACTGATAAGACCGTTCGAAGACATGTTCAAAAAAATCTACGACAAAGATTCAAGACTCACCATCAATATTCGGCTCGTATACGATATGGAGTTTGATGAAACTTCAAAGTATCGTATATTACGTGTGGAGAAATCGAAAAAGAAACGCCACAGTAGAAGCGGAATTTTGATGAATTTGAAGCAATGCCCTGTAGGACGAATGAAAAAACATACAGCAGTACCACCATGTCCACCGCCACGGTCAGCGAGATTCGATGGTCTCGTTATACGAACTGAAACATTCCATATAACTGGACGATATTTGAAATTTTCACGGAATTTGCCACAGTATATCAAGAATAATCCACAAGGAAATTCGATTGAGAAAATGATTGTTGACGCTTTAACTGCAATCTTGGGGTAGTTATCTATTATAAAAACTCAATTTTTTTGTCAGTTATAATTTGCAGACATGGGACGTATGTGTTTAAAGCTGTCGGCCACGATGAGCCCGACGATCGGGTCTTGGAGAGCGGCCGTTTATTTTCCGTACAAATCCACGACACGTACTATACAACAATCTCATTTAAACAATTCGAAATGATTGAGAATCATCTAAAACAAGACGGTCTCATTGAAATAATCAATTTGCACAATATTTCAAGGTTGTTGTTTTTTTAAACAACGGGTTGTAGGTAGATATGAGGTACTCTGAATTGAAAAAATTGCTATAGAAATATCGTTATAAATACTTGTTTGTAAACGTTTTGCAAAGAGAAAAATGCGGATTTTTCATTATTTTTCTCATTTTTATAAAAAAAGTGCATCAGAAACACGCTTGGCAACGCTGTAAATGAAGCAGTAAAGCGCGCGTAATTTGAACATACTCCAAAATTTTGGTATTATCCTGTCGACTTCTCGACGCTCGCAAGAATGAAAAGCAATTTTTAAAATAAACATTCTAAACACATTCAATTCATGAAATAATAATAATAATGATAATAATAATAATAAGTGGGATTGTCAAGTCTACCACTAGAGGAGCAGTGTTGAGACATCGACGGGGTAATACCCATGCTCGTACTATACTTTACAGACAATACAGGGTGTTCCGCACAAGAACCGACATAGAGCAGGGGCATGTAGGGGACTCAAAATATGATGATTTAACGCAACTTACCTCTATTCTAAGCTGCATCCTCGATAAGTTACAGGCCTCTAATGTGGGGCTTCAAATTTCGAAAAAAATCGATAACTCAGTAAAAACCCAACATAGATGGACCAAATTTCTAAATGTACCAGCAACAATAATCAATACTATGCAGAGATCAATTGAAGCATTTTAAGCGGCTAATTAGGGATAATGCAACCTTATAATGTGACAGAACTTTTTAACCTATTGGCAGGTTTAAAAATTTATCATTTTATATTTTATGGGGAATTTAATTTTAAAACTTTCTTTACCTTTGTAGTTTTTCAAAAAATATTATCGCTTTCAAGAAAAACCCGAATATCAAAAGACAGTAGGACACATTATAAGGGAGCATCATCCCTAATCAACCCCTTAAAATGCTTTAATTGATCCTTGCATACTATTGATTATTGTTCCTTAGAACGTGTACCACATTTAGTTCAGCTATGTTGAGGTATTACTGAGTTATTGATTTTCTTCGAAATTTGAAGCCCCACTTTAGAGACGTGTAACTTCTCAGGGATGCAACTTAGTCTAGAGTAAATTGCATTAAATCATCACATTTTGGGTTCCTTTAGATGCTCCTGCTCTAACTCGGTTCTTATGCGAGACACCCTGTATAATTCCAACTTTTTAATTTACCATATAAGAGCATTAAATACCCCTTATAGATTGAAACAAAATTTTGAACTTGCCATCTATCGGTACACTATATCGCTACCATAGATAATAGAGGTCGCTATAAAAATTAATTTGATGTAAAACTTCTGCATTTTATATTTTCCAAAAATTATCATAAAAATGCATTAAAATGACGAAAATGCACATCATTTCAAAAATAATTCTCGATGTGGATCATATATATACATAAAAATTATTATAATTGTAAATCATTTAAAAAATCCGCACTTTAACAGTCATTTTTAAGTATCTTATATCTACCTACTTACAGCCCAATAACGTTCTGTTTTGTTTGTAAATATTTTGTTACATTCCAGGCGATATTTAGGTGAAATTGTGGAATCTGAGAAACGTAAAGATCGACATGTTCGCGTTTTCTGTTCACTAATGGTCAAGGATATCGATTATTATATTGAAAAAATTAATGAATTAAGTACGATTGAAATAACACAAAAAACACCGATCCGTTTATTGCATGATCGTGATTTGTTCGAGGTAACAAAAAAGATTTATTCGATAAAAGCTGCACCGATTCAGACACATAAAAATTTAATACAACTTGAAATTAAATCACAGACTGGTATTAAATTACCTGAATTTATTAATGGTGATCTAGGTAGAACAATACCGAATTTAAGTGATTTGATTGGACAATCTGTAGAGTATGTTGCAACAGATATTCTAATTGATAATAGGATTTTTTAATAAATATCAATGAAATTTAGTTTAATTTATTATAATCACACTTTTGTTACATACTGTTATTAGTTTCCTTTCATGTTAAAATCGATTTTTCTTTAAAATATTACATAAAAAAATATAGAATTATGGCAAAATTAGATTTGTAAACTGAAAATGCAAATCTAACAAGTGCTTTTCTAATATAAAACAAATGTTTCGAATTTTTCTACAGAATATTCCACCTCGTTTAATACTTGATTAAACCATTAAAACAGGTGTTTTTACAACGCATAAGAGCTCAATTTTTTTAAAAAAAAGTACTAATCTAAACACCCGTTAACGCTCATAAATCATAGTATCCAAGTAAATGGAACTTTCTGTATTTGAACGCGCAACTGACTCGTACTACCAGTTTCAGAAAAAAGTGACCATTTTGTGGGGCTGTGTAAAACAGGCTTTTGAGGGCGATTGATATAATATAACAAAATTTTCATAGGTCAGGATTTAGGAAGAAAGATACTCAATTAAAGAAAGGGTGTGCAATTAAGTTGAATTGAGAAAATTATAGTTTACTCGCAACTTTAAGAGAGTAATAAATCAATATAATTTCGTAAGTAACCACCATTTTACAATTCTGTCAATCAAAACAGGCAGTAGACCCTTTTGTTTATGGTCAACATCTAGTATAAAGCAGACAGTGAAGTAATTGAGTTGTAAGTGCTAAATAAACAGAAACTTTTAAGTAACCACGTCTTAAAGTTTCCCCTCCAGGTGGTTTTTGTTGGCAAAATCTTATTATTCTCTTAAAGTTGTGAATCGACTATACGGGATTGTTCCAACACCTACCCACCATTTTACCCTCACAAGAGCAACAGAAACGTGATATCCCTCGCTCAAGACTCGGTCACTTTTTTCTGGAAGCGACTTTACAAATGATGTAATTATAGTGGCCGTCTATGCTTTGCGAATTTCGACTTATAAGTCAAATTACTTTATGGTTACGATGCGCAAATAAATGAACGACAATAGGGTAGTTTTACCCCTGCATTCACGGTAGAAAGTTTTCTTTGTGCACCCCAACCACAAAGTAATTTGACTTGCAAATCGAAATTCACAAGGCCCAGGCGGCCATTATAAAAAAGAATTATAGAAGCTCTTAAGTAATACTATTATTATTATATTTTTTGTTTTAATAAAACATTTATGTTGATTATATCATTAAATCATAATGATAAAATTGATGGCAACACGTATGACTTAGAACTCTCACCATTTCCATCACAACCCCCTTAATTCCGTTTTAAAAAGCTAATAAGAATAATTAATTAAAAATAAAAAAAAATTAAAGCGTTATTAGAAATATTAACCGAAAAGCTTATCGAAACATGAATGACAATAGGGTTTATCGTTTTGTTCTTTAAATGTGCCTTTATTTAATTGTTTTAAACAGAACGCACAAACAAAGTGTTCTGGATGGAATTTCCGGAACATTGCCGTTATACAACGGCCAGATATCGGTTTGTGGCAGCCAGCACACAAAGAGCCCCGTTTCAAATGATAATGTGTTTCACAATATGGTTGGCCTTCATGATCAAAGAATGAACCACCAATGAACGGTTGTCGGCAATCCTGTAATAAAAGAAAAGAATCTCAATATTTTTATGTTTCGCAATACAATTTATATACAATCATTGTTATTTTTGGCAAAATTCTAATTGCTATTCAATGTAAATATTTCATTTAAAACACGGTTGGTTTAAAGGAGTCGTCAATAAACAGGAGGAACCCACTGAATTGGCCCCCAATAGGTAATTATGCATGAATATATATATAGAAATTGGCTGATAGCAACCGAATTTGTGACCCAATATTTCTTATTTATTTTTCAATTTATATTTTTCTACAAGTAGTGAAGAAGAAAAAGAGAGGGCGAGACTTTCAGTTTCACCTGAAACGAACCCGAAATAAATCTGACCCAACTTTAAAATGGAGCAGAAAGCACGATAAAATAAAAACAGATAAAAGTGTAAATCTCGCCCCCGCATATCTTTATTTCATAATCCTATTTGTATTTTTATGTATTTTATTTTTAAAAAATCTTTATTTAAATACAAATAATATACAAGTCTTAACAGTTAGCAAGATTTTTTTTAATAAGGGATAAAGGGACTTTGCTTATATTATGCTCAAGTTGATAACTGCCATAATTCGATGTTGGCATTTTTAATCCTCTTCTTCATCTTCAGCCCCAATACATCCAGGACATACTGGTTTACCTTCTACCGCATAAAATGATTTTCCTTGTACTGGCAACTTGCAATCCTAATAATTTGTAAGTTAAATTTTTCCACCCTTTTATTATCGTACTTGTACGGCTTTAATCGAATAAAATTTCCTGCAGTCGATACTTACCCTGCATACAAAACAATCAGGATGCCATTGGGCATTTAATGCTGAAATATAATTTTCCATTATAGCCCTATTGCAAGCACCACATTTCGGTGCAAACATATCGAAATAATCGTCCCGACAATACGGTTTGCCTTCACGCTCATGGAAACCATCTTCGCCGAATTGTTTGCCGCATTGAGCGCAAAAGAAATGCTCCATATGCCATGTCTTCTCCAATGCCGTCACGCATTTCTATAAATATTTACAATTTTATTATTATAATTATTATAAATTATGTAGTTAATACATCCAAAATTGGTCCGTTACAATAAGCACATCGCGGACTAAATAAATTATGATAATCCGGTTCACAATAGGGTTTTCCATCACGTTCAAAGAAATTCCTAGTGCCCAATTCTTGTGTACAATGGGCACAAGTGAAATGTTCCGGATGCCATGTTTTCCCTAATGCTGTTATAACTTGTCCAACAATTGGTTTCTCGCAAGCATTACAACATCCCTTTTGGCTTGTATTGACACCTTGACGACTCATATCGGCTTGTAAATTGCCAAGCATAGAATCTAAATTTTGTTTTGGTTGTGATGATGATGGGGGTGGTAGTGGTGGTGCACTATGTGATTGTGTTGCTTTAGTTGGACGTGCGTATTGTGAATCGGTTACTGTTTGATGTTGTGGATTTCCTTGATTCACCTGTTAAAATAATTTCACAAATTAATAATTAACAAAAAAAAAAAAAACGGAATAATCGAAGAATTTTCGATTACGAAACCTGTCTATCGGCGGGTAGATTCAATTGAAAACTGAATACAACTATCCTGGTTTTTCGGACAAGTTAAAGCTTTCCTTATCCCCCTCTACTATTCTCAAACGTTCTATTACTATTACTAAAAATCTTTTACCAGAATATATATATTAAGGTGGATCCTGGACCCCTCCATTTTTCTTAACAACAGACAAAGATAGATGGATATTGTATAGGGAGTGGATCCAGGAGTTTCCCAAAAAAATTCAGCTATTTGTAGAACTGTTTAAAAACGTATTATGTCACATGAAAACACATTTCTTTTCTCATCCATGATCGAAAACATCCAAATTCAGAATTTTACAACAATAAACAAACTATTTTTATCGCCAATTGTTTGAAAATAGAACATACTAGTAATTTTCAAAAAAATCTACTTTGGTAAATAACAACAAATCGACTTTACTTTGGGCAAAAGTATTAGAACGTTAATGATTTACGATAAAATTCTCATTATTTGATAACACACGAATCCTACGTATAGTCATCGCCAAATAACTTTGATCTCCGGTCGCCATTAAGAAACTTATAAACTACTAATGTAGCATTGTTCTGTTTAGATTTCGCGCTCAAAATATTTAACAAATCAATTACAAATTATTTTCCAGGCAAAAAATCAAGTCAAAATTTCAAAAACTTCAATACTTTGACAAATATAAATAAAATCTACTCCCGTATTCATTTTTACAACTACGGAGAGACTGACAAGAGCCATAAATCGTTATCTCAAGATAGTAGATAGCAGTTTTTATTGGTATCTTTTAAATGACAATTACTACTTCACTCGTTAGTCTTTGAAGATCAAAGTTATTTGGCAACGACTATATTTCCTTCTACAAGTAATTAATTTTTGTTGTTTACCTTAATACCAGAAAGACTAGCCATTAAATCATCAAGTTCCCTTGTTGCTGTCGATGCTGCTGCCGGTGCTGTTGTTGTTGTAACATGACTTGATATCAATTCAGTTTCACCAGGATAACCAGTCTCGGTTTTTGTTTCTTTTACAGTGATTGTCACTTTTTTCGGTCCAGTATAGATAACATCTCTAAATTCGTAAAATCAAAAATATTGTTGTGTTTTTTTTTGGCATATAGTAGAATTATTAAAATTATTATAATTCAACAACAAATTGATCGATGTTAAGATAGTCATTGATATTTTTAGTTTTTAACTACAAGATATCGGTGCCAATTATTGCATGAATTTTAATTAAATTATAAATTTTTGATTATGGCTCAATAGACGACGACAACAACAACGACACGTTCAATAATTTTTCTGTTACAATATAGAAAACAAAAACCGTCAATTTATAAACAAATTAATTAAAATTTTAAAAATAATCTTTCCACTCATAATTCGAAAACGATAAAGTAGGTTTTTTTCACGATGATGTTCGCTTAAAATAGATTTATGTTGAAAATAGACCAGGACAAACATTTCAACAGTAGGTCAAATTTTTCTCTTTTCATACAGAAACATAATAATAAAAAAAAATAACTCACCCTGAATTTAATTCATCCAATAAACTATCAACAGTACGCCGATTTAATGTACTTTGGGCACTGGATGGACGTGAATGTGGTGTAGCTGGACTACGTCCACCTGATGATCCACCATTATTATAATTACCACCATTTAATGTACCATTTAATACATTGTCTGTTGTTGATGATGTATTAGCATAACGTGAATTACTAAGATCTTCAAGTAATGTATCTAATTCTGATAGATTATTATTAAATGAACGTTTCTCATTGTTATAACTACCACTACCAGTTGTGGTGGTAGTAGGGTGATTCAATTCTTTTTCAATTCTTTGATTATACGTTGTTGTAGTTGTTGATATTGGTTGAGTTTTACCATAAGTACCCTAATTTTAGGAGGATCCAAAATTAAAATCTTATACCAAAACATAAATATACAAAATGAAAATAATTTAAATAAAGCTTCTAAAAATAAAGTCGTAAAGAAGAAAATGGAACATTTCAATTTGCGACAATTTATCAAAAAACTCTTTTTTTTCTTCTTTACAAAATACATCAAAGCTATTCTTATCTAGACAAGAAAAAAGCAAAATTTCAAGTCTCAAAAAATCTACAATTCCCACATACACCATCAATATTTTCTGGAAACAACTATATTTTTCATAATAGAGAAATTTTCAACCACCTGTTGATTACGAATCCAACAAGTGGTCGAAATCTTACAAGTTTCCCCTAGATTTCTACAAATTCTACAAAAAAACTAATTAGATATAATATTAATTATTGATGTATTTGTTTTAAATAAATCGTTCATTATGAGTCAATTTTTAGTTTAAGAATAGTTGTTATAAGATAGCATAGATGCCCCATTTATGGAGCGATCGCTATTTCAAATTTATAAAAAAAGACGCCTGATAATATTAAATATATAATTATAACAAAGATAGAAATATATGTACTGTGGGAGGAGAGGAACGACGACTACGACGGCGACGATTATAACGATGCTGGGCGTCCATTTGCACACGGCTCAAAAAATTTTACAAAATAAAATAAAATGTAACAAAAAGCACGCATATATTACAGTTAAAGAAATTAGGGAAAAAAACAGCACACGTTTTAAAAAAAAAATAATAATTGGCATTATTATAGAGTACAACTGTGTATATTTTTGGTCATATAAGATAAAATTTTGATTTATTATTTAAATATATAAGTAATAAGTTTGGCAAAATTTTCATAATTAAGTACAACTGTTTTTAACTATTTTTCTTTTGGCATTTAATCAATATTTTATGAGAATTATTGGTTATAGTTTATTAGTTGTATGTATTTAGAACACTTATTGAAAAAAAAATGAATAGACGACATTGAAAATTGATTTGTAGCAATTATTACAGTAATATCGACAACATATTAATGATAATTAATAGTAATTGAAATTTTGTAAATATAAATCTACTGCCAAAAACTAACATCATCGTTTCAATAATATTAATAATAATAATCGTAAATTTATACAAAATTGAACACCTCAATTCTGATTTATAAAGTAATAATTTTTAATAAAATTTACAAATTCAAAATCGATTTTTAATTAAGTTTTAATTAAGCGAGAATTTTTAAGGTAAGGCTTTTTCTATGATAACAATTCAAGTTACATTGACATCGATTTCAGCTTGGACGACATAATTTCGGACATTGACACACAAAAATATACTTCGTATTGTATATTTGAGTATATACCGGGTGGAGCACCTAAATATTCCTAGTTCATACGATAACTCCCATTATTGGGCGAGCTATGTGAAAAATATTTGAAGGATTCTAAGGGTAGTCCTTGGAGAATATTTTAACAAAATTAACACCTTGTAGCTCATTTGTAAGTTTATCAAAAAAACGTTTTATTCCTACAATGTCGCGATTTTTAAAAACTTTCTAAACACTTAAAATAGGTGTTTTCCATTTTTCGTAAAATGCGATTGACTAAAATGAAAAAAAATGTATGTTGAGGTGTGCAGCAATTTTTTGAAAATCACAACATCGTCAAGAACATGCGTTTTTGACCAACTTTCAAACGAGCTACTAGGTTCTAATTTTGCTGAAATGTTATCTGAAGAGCCTCTTATAAATCCTTGGAATAATTTTCGAGTTGCTCACCAAATAATGCGAGCTACAATAAGAACTAGGGACATTTAGGTGGACCACTCAGTATAACAAATATCTTATTTCCAATTTATTTTTAATGCTTTGTTTTTGGTGTTTTTTCCACTACACGTGTAAAGATTGATATCTTATGTCTACATTTTCAATAGCCAATAATTCTCATTGAAATTGTAATAAAAAGGAATTTAAATGTATTTTCTGATTTCCTTAAAATTATTACTGCTTCAATAAATACAAGTGTTACGTTTCGTTTGATATTCTGTTAACTCGTCAATGCATCAAAATAAAAGCATCAAAAATCAGCATTTTTTGATCGACTTCCAAATGAGCTACGAGGTTCCAATTTTGCTAAAATGATCTCCAGGGACTACCCTACAAATTCTTCAGATATTTTTCGAATGATTCACCAATTAATATTAGTTACCATTAGAATTAATTGTAAGTACTACCGGGTGAAAAGCTCCGAAAATGTTAATCAAGAACCCGTGAATCGTGAAAGGGGGTCGATTAAGTAGCTTTTTGCTGAGAATTTTCTGAAAAATTTTCAGTTTCGCCATTAATCAATAGTTTTCCCCTCTAATTATTAGAAAAAAGAGAAGTTCGGAAACTTTTAGTCAATTTTAGCCAAAGTTTCCGTCTTAAATTATCAATTTTTATATGGATTTCGATATTAAATAGATTTTGAGTCGTTGTTTTCAAGCGTACTTTTGTTTTGACTTTAAGGGTAAATTTTGGGATGTTCTTGTCCCAAATCATCAACTATTTACTGTGTAAAAGGAGACTACTTAATCACTTTTAACAGATTTTTGATCTGAATTATCCTTTACTCTAGATTTTAAGGAGTTTTCATCCGAAATCATCAATTTTCAGGAAAGCCCAGCTCTTAAATAGTAAATAAGACAATATTCACTCACTTTGAGCAAAATTGAGTGTAAATATTTAAAGTTTTGAGACATTTGTGTTCAAATCGCCAGTTTTTAACGAATTTTACTAATAAATCTTACAGAAGAAACGATTTTGGCACTTTTATTCCCTTGATTAAGAATTTTAAAACCTTTTCGTACTAAATCATAGGTTTTTTTGGCAAATTTTGCTCTCAAATGGTAGAAGAAGACAACACTGAAAATTTTAATTTTGATTTTTAGCCAAAATTTTCGTTATAAATCATCTGTTTTAAAAAAAATTATTATTATTTAGTCAAATGGAGACGACTTAAAACCTTTTAACTGACTTTTAGTTTACATTTTAAGACTTTTTTGTCTTAAATAATTTTTTAAGTGAATTTTACTCTTTGATCGTAAAATGGTTGAACCGAGACACTTTTAGCCTATTTCTGCACAAGAATCTCGAATTTTTTAAACAGATTTTTGTCCTAAACCATTCTCTAGAATTTTATTTTATTCCTAAATCATCCAGTTTAACGAACTGTTGTATTAAATCGTAGTAAGGATACAATTTAGACACATTTAGTCTATTTTTAAGCTAAATTCTCGACTTTAATTTTAGTGTTTTTTTTTCGTTGAATTTTGCTATGGAATCGTTAAAATGAGGAGACTCGGACGCCTTTAGACAATTTTAGAGCTAGACTGTTCTTTTTTAGTTGAAATTTTAAGATACAGTGGTTCTAAACCTTCTAATTGTGGCACCTTTTAATCGAAGACACCTTCTACTGTGCAAATTCCATTAATTTTGTTATCAAAGTGCAATTATTATGACAAACAATTCTTAAAATATTGATTTATTGAACTATTGTATGAAAATTATCACTTCAGTAAGAGACTACTGTATTTTATCAATAAAGCAGTAATACGAATAGAATATGCAACCAACAATACATCACCGATTAACACATCAAACTCGCTTAGAAAAGGCTGTTTAGTCAATCAAATTGGCAAACAATAAAATTCACTGGTATTTTTCTTTCCGATTTTTAAGCAGGTACTCCAATTTCTTGCACTTTTCCACCTTTTTAAAAAAAAACAATTATTTTTATAAGGATAATCGTATAAAAAGTTTCCTCTCTGAGTATTTTAACAAGAACCTACAGTAAAAAAATCAGATAAACTCTATCCGGTCACCTAACAAGTTTTATTTAAAAAAAGTCACCGTCTAAATAGAATTAACGTAACCCCGGCACCACACATTGGTCCCAACGTTGGCGCCAATGATGTCTGTCCAATGTATGGTTGAGGGAAATGAGGTTGGCGCCAACGTTGGAAATTGGTCATGTGTTGTTTTTTTTTTTAACAAAACCCCTGCTCCACACAATGATCCCAATGTTGACGCCAACTTATTGGAACTTTCTATTGGAATATTCTAACTGCATCCCTTGAGAAGTTGACTCTGCTTGAAACTAACTGAGCTTGGTCCCGATGTCTGGGCGCTTTAACAAAATTACTCGTCCAACATGAACCAACGTTTACACCAACATTGGGACCAATGAGTGGAGCCGGCCTAAAGGCTAACTATGTATATATAGTTGTTCAAGTCTGAAGAAAAGTTCTTATGACAACTCCCCTTATTTGGCGAGCGATTCGAAAAATATTTCAAGGATTTATATAGGGCAGTCCTGGAGATCATTTTAGCAATATTAGAACCTCGTAGCTCATCAAGTTAGTCAAAAGACGCTCGTTTCTAACGATGTCGCGATTTTCAAAACACACAAAACGGCTAAAAATGACCTAAAAACTCTCCCAATATTGATTCTGTTCGTTTTTCTTAATTTGATTCTGGAATAGGTGGAAATGTTTAGCATTCTCCCTAGAAGGCAATGGGGAAAAACGAAAAAAATCACTATTGGGAGGGTCTACAAGTCGTTCAGCGTGATTAGCTGTCCAGAATGAGAGTTTTTTGATCTACTTCCAAGTGGGCTACGAGGTTCTAATCTTCTAATTTTGCTAAAACCATATCCAGGTAGCCCTAAAGATCTTTAATTTTTTCTGAAACGCTCATCAAATAATGGGAGTTGCCATAATCCTGTATTTGAAGTGATCATTGTATAAATTGTACAAAGCTGGTACTATCGTTAAGCTCACTATACAATAATGTTATCAAACACTTTTCTAAGGTGACAACAATAGATCGTTAAAGAAACGTAACCAAAGAAGCCTCATAAAAACACCGTTAATCACAAATTACATTCTACATCAATCTTTGTAAAGGTAATTGATAATTAACTAGATAATTCTCCCCTTAGACGAAAGCTTAAAATAGGAACAGTTAATTAATTTCTAACTAGATCATCAATCACTACTAATACGTGACTGTTTATGAGTGACAAAATTGTAGATTTTTAAGTAAATAACTGAGCGTATCCAATAATTTTTCCCAACAAAACGAATTGTACAGCATTCGAAATTTAAAAAAATAAAAACCGAGGAAAAACTTACCGATTTAACATTGTAGGAGTCGATTTTAGTGGCTGTACTTTCCACATTTGGTGACTGTCGTGCCCTTAATGAACCATATCCAGGACTACTACCACCACTCAAATTTGATCCTGGTGATATTGTGTTTTGTAGATCGGCCAAAAGTGCATCTAATAAAACGAGAAAAAATCAATTAATTTAGGAACACAAACATGGAAATAGAGAGAATTGTACCGAATTCATCACAAATCGATTTATCAACAATAAAATTATCACAAATACGTGTTTGAACTGCCATTGTGATTGATTGAAACGCTATTATAAAACTAACAATAGACAAAAAATTTATATGATTAATATATAGTCAACAAGAAAATCCACTCAAGCCGCAATATTCAATGTATAGAGAATTATAATTGATAAGGAATATTGTTTATAATGGATGTGTCATAAATATGATGACACGAACAGGAAAATGAAGGAAATACTGAAAATAACTACAGGAAATTTCTTATCAATTCAAATGAATTAAATCGATGACACTCAATTTTGGTTCATTCTACATTGTTCTATTTTAAAACTTCGATTTATTTATAAAATATGACCTGACATTAGTTTTATTTTTAATTCTTGTTTTTGTGCTAATATAAAATAAATTAACCTTCACAGACAATTCATCTAATAGAACGAGGTCACAAATATGATTGTGCCACAATTATTATTTCTTCAATCGTAATGTTTACAAATTAAGCATAGCGAAAATATTTGCACTAACTTCTCTAAATAAAAATAATAAACAATAATTAGATTAAGAGAAACCTCATATATGTAGATCAACTTTTTATCGGCAAATCGATAATATATTATGAGATTATTAGAAGAAAAAAAAAACAATTAATTTAGGTGTAAAATTCGGTCTCCTAACTTACTTTTTTAAATTTACCGCTAAATGTACGTTTTAAATTTGGAAGGCTTTGAAAAGAGCGAATATTCTAATTGTCATGCTGTAGATAGAGATAGATTGAAGTGCGTAAGTTGAAACTTACAAAAGATTTCGAACTTGAAACGCCGGGAATGCAGACAATCCAATATACACGAAGGTTGTTATTTTAAACTAGATCAATGGTAAAAATTGTCAATTTTAAAATGTAATAATTTCTAAAAAACTACATTGCTTTAAATATTGTTTTTCTTTATCTTCATCGTAAATCATCACAGTATAATTTCTAGTAGTGCCTCGTGTTATACCCTGTTTCAGGGAAAGGGTATAGGGTGAAATCAATTACGTTATCTTGATCAGCTTTGACTCGAAGATATGGTTAAAATGCTTATAATGAACTAATTAAAGATTTAAAATTGTATCTCTGAGGACATTTACTCAAAATCTACCTAAATACCAAAAATTTACCCTATATGCTGCAATTTTTTCGGGAAATCTTAAATTTTGAGCTTTTTTTATAAAAAACTCTAATATTAATTCTTATAAAACTAGAGCTTATCGTTTAAAAGTTGCTTATATTGTCACATTAAGATGATTACTGGCATATAAACGGGGGCCTAATAGATGTTTATTTTCATGTTGGGAAATACCGGGTGTTTCTTTTAAACGTGGTTAATTCGTATGAAAGTCTTATTAAAGTTGGCGAGCGATTCGAAAAATATTTCAAGGATTCGTAGGAGGGTCCTAGGTAACCATTTTACCAAAATTAGAACCACGTAGCTGATTTGGAAATTGGTCAAGAAACGCTCCTTTTGGACAATGTTAGAATTTAAGAAAAAAAAGAGCGAAGGCAACAATGACTATGCCTAACTAGAATTCATTGCATTCTAAAAAACCCGCAAAATTCTCATCTGTTCCACAATAAAATGGAGAAGAACGAAAAAAATTAATGTTGAGACGATCCTCGAGTCACTTTAAGTCACTTTACGTCTTTGATTAGTTGTTGAAAATCGCGATATCCTTAGAAACGAGCGTTTTTTGACCAATTTTAAAATGAGCTACAAGCAGTGTCGGATTGCGCAAATGGCCGGTGGGCCAACAGATTCGTCTGTTTGGAGCCAACAGTGCTGGACTGTACAATATTCAAGTGAAATATTTTTTTCAAAATTTTGTTTAAGAATTGCACTATTTTGTTAAGGACAACTTTTCTGTTTTGCTGTCTGAAAAATGACAATCTTTAATCATCAATAACTGATTTGTTCCCTGAGATATTTAAATGCGTAAACTTGCGTCCGAACGGCTAGTTTTCAGTGCATTCATGGTCATTTTTTGTTTTGGAAAATTTTGGTGAAATTCTGAATTGCAGAGCAAAATCTTGAAACATGTTTTTTTATACATTTTCTCCCACAACTGGTCGTAATTTAGTCAACATTATTTATTTCAAAATGATTGTCAGGCAGTAGATAGAAAATTGAAAGCGTTTTCCAAATCTCCAAGACATTTTTCGATAGGATTGTTGAAAACGTCAAAAACTCCATTTCAAGATTTTTTGTACAATTTTAAAGATAAAGTACTTTGTTTAAAATTTTTGTAAAAAAATCGGGAAAATTTTTCAACATTTCATGTTTTCGCCTACAAAAATTAATTATTTTGCAACCAAATTTTATTTATTCGATAATACAATTGTCGTTGGGATATTTTTTGAAAATTTTCAAAAAATCTGTTCTGAAATTTGCCTGATTTTTCCAAAATAAATTCGAGCTTATCGTCGAATTTCAATATTTGTGTCTTGTTCGCACAAATAGATAGGGGGCAAATGAAACGATAACGCTTTCCATCAAAGGAGACGTAAATTATGAATAACAAAAAATAAATCAAATAAAACGTATGAACTGAAACTCTTCATCGTGTAGGTAGTTGTATTAGAGATTGGGTCAATATGTATTTTGCCCGTTAGGCCAAATGGTTGCGAGTCCGACACTGGCTGCAAGATTCCAATTTTACTAAAATGTTCTCTAGACACCCTCCTACAAATCCTGGAAATATTTTTCGAATCGCTCGCCAACTAACAGGAGTTTCATACGAATTGACCGCATTTAGAAGAAACGCCCTATATATTTGGCAGTTTATAAATGGAGAACTGGCGAATTTTTTTTTAAAAAAAGCTTTTGTCTTGAAGACTAAAATAATAAACAAAAATCGCCTCCAAGCAGGACTAAATGTCTGTTTCACTTCAAATTTTCTTCTATTAAAAACGATATTGATAGATCATAAGCTCGCTTTTAAAACACAAATTATGAACAGTAATTTTCGGAATTTACGATTTCCAGCAGATAAAAACGATATCCGTTGCATTATGCATATTTTATAATGCAGAAAATATGGTTTAAGAAAATAAAAGGATATAAATTACGAGTATTCCAGAATTAAATTGGCAAAGCTCCGATTTTACAACAAATAAAAATCGTTAAAGAGAAAACGGTTGCCAGAGAAATATCAAACGTAAAACGTGTTCACGGATTATTATAACAATTATGTAAACAATTATTGTTTATATTTTGTTTCGTGTTATTTTTTTTTTCATGTAAATGATGTAATTTGAAAGGAACTCACTTATATATTGCTCCCATTCGGCGTGACTTTTGAATCTCAATCGTTTAATTGTTGAACGCTCCAACGTAGGTGATTGATTGAATGTTACAGTTTTTGGTGATGGTGTACGTCTTCTCATTTTTGTCGTACTCATTTATTTTAAACAAACAACACAAAAACACTCTAATTTTGAATTAAAAATCAACAACAATACAAATTTGAACGGATATTCAAACTAATATCGGAATCGATCTAGAATGATTATGACTAATGTTTAAATTAACGAAAATTGAAAACAATAAGACGATTTTTCGGGAAGATCCCTACATTTATGACTAACACTCCTATATAGTTTCTAGCCAGTAATTTTTGGCAAAACATCCGAAGTTTCTTCACTAAAAATAGAACAACAAATATACAACAAACACGCACACACTTTTAATGAAATTTGACACAAATCAAATTGCAATTAAAGAATAATAACAATAAAGGAAAATCTAGGAGTTGTCTAGAAAATGCAGTTATTAAAAGAAACTGAACCGGAACAATAATTCGACCGGATATTGGGATGCGTCACAACAACAACAACAAGGTAATTTGAATGGAAGCCAAATCGAAATTAGTTCACAGGAGCAGTCAGGAAAGAAACACACACTGATAATTTACTGTAACGTTCGAAGACTTTATTATAACACAAATTCAAGGAGAAAATTACAAAAACTCAAACATTTGTGGAAACTTTTGGAAAACTGAAAATCTACGACGACACAGATCCAAGGTCTTCTCTCCTACTACAACTACCAATTAGAATTTACGCAAAAGAAAAACCATTAATTAAATATAACACAAAAATGATAAGAGCTATCAAATAGAATTTAATCAAATCTAAATTTAAAATGTACATCAATCAAATCAAACATTAATTCGAAATTATTTAGATTTATTTTGAAAGACTTGAAACAATCACCTACAATACTCGACAACCCACACAAATCACAACAATTCGAGACTTATACAGACTTGAATCAGGTGAATTATCAATTAATTCGATTGATTTTCTAAATAATACTTGACAGGTTCACCACAAATTACAGTATTTTTTAAGATTTCAACCACAGATTCTTGGATATACTCAACATCCTCTTCTGGCGTGTAATCATCTTCAGTTGATCGGGATATTGTAATTAAACTGGGCGGTGTACGTAGGATTGATAAAAACTTTTCAAAATTATTAAACATCGATTTTAATTCATCGATATTCGATAGATATTTTGGTAAACCTATATCATCACATGTACATCCAGCATCATGTACTAATAACCAATCAATATCTTTATCTTGATAATATTTTAGCATATCATCGTACAATTTTGTAATTTTAACAAATACATCATCATCAACGACAGGAGTTTCAGGTAATTTACGATTCTCTTGCAAGTATTTAAAGCAATTTTCTAATTGTTCTAACTGTAATTGACGTTTATGGCAAATTTCAACGATATGATTATCGTCATGTAGAAATTTCACCGGTTCGAATTTGTATAAATCTTGTAATTTTTCATAAATTTTGGCTTGATTGTAAATATTTAAAAACGGATTATTTGTACTAAAATAATCTAAATCTATGTCAAGAATGTATGGTGATTCGATTTGATTTAAAATTGTTTGTAATTGTTGTAAACTTTCCGTATTTTTACCATATGTTACAACATCTAAAACAATAGATTTCTTATTTTTCAAATCTTCACTACGACAATATAAGCCTTCGGATAGAAAATAATATTCTTTTAAATCCAAACGTATTCTACCATCACGATTTTCACCGATATTGAATTGATAATGTCCATCATTGATTTGATTCGACCATTCCGGTTTGATCCATAAAATATGTTGAAAATGACCAGCATAACAAGCTGGCAATATCCAATTTTCTATACTAATCTCATCAAATAATTTCTCTTTATTATAAACGTAATCGGATGGCATTTTATAAGGTAACGATAAATCTGGATGTGAATCGAAATGTACTAATGTTATATTATCAATTGGTAAATATTTACTGCCAATATTGCGATAAATAAATTGTAAAACATCATCATGATATTCAACAATATAAATTGGGATTTTTTTGTGTTTTTTCAATTGAATTCCAGCACCTGTTGGGGAAAAATCATCCGACTAGTTCAATCAGAACACGAAAATCATCAAAAACAAAGGATAATAATGGGAATTATGTAATAACCACCGCAAATTACGACTACACATTCTATTTTTATAATGAAATTAATGTCCAAGTGTCAGTGACTTTTAAACTATTTCGAAAATTTCGCTAATATTTTTAATTAAAAATAATTACATAAATTATAATTACCATTCATGATCCTATCAGTTTTTCAATATTAATCACAAAATTTACACAAAATCACAATTTCTACAATAATTTTTGAAAACTATACACACTTCTTAACAAATATCCTCGTAACAGGCTAATTATGAATAATTTTTTCCAATAAAAATTAACATCCTGTGTTGACTTTTAGGTTTATACCAATGACATCATTACTTCTGATTTCCTTTACAATACATCGAATGCGGTTTAATGGAATATTATTGATATACAACACAATATGTGAACATAAGGTGGTTAATGATGAATATTTCAAAGGAAAATTCTCAAATAAAATACATAACATACGGGTTATTAAAGAAAATGATGTGTTAACACGGATTTTATCGAATAGGAAGTTTATTTATGTTCAAAAATTTGGAAAATTAGAAAAACAATGAATCTTTGGATTAAAGTATACAAAATATGTAACACTTTAGCGTATTTTTGGTTGCATAAATGCGCATCAAAGTATTCTTGTAAGAATTAAAAAAAGCTTACATTTGGAAAAGTAGCTTTTTCTACTTCTTCTTGGAGATTAGTTTAGCAAAATTAGAATCTCGTAACTCAGTTGGAAGTAGGTCAAAAAACGCTCATTTTGCACTAGCTAAACACGCAAAACAACTAAGAATGACTCGTAGCCCCTTCCGGCAGTTTTTTTGTTTTTCTCCCTTGCTTTCTAAAGAAAATGTGAAACATTTCCTTCTATTCCAGAATAAAATCAAGAAAACAGAAAAAAATCAATGTTAGGAGGGTCTTAGGGTCATTCTTAGTTGTTTTGCGTGTTTAGCTTGTTTTTCAAAATCGCAATATCGTTACGAGCGTTTTTTGACCAACTTCCAAATGAGCTACGAGAATCCAATTTTGCTAAAATGATCCCCAGGGACTATCTTAAAAATTCTTGAAATATTTTTCGAACCACTCGACAAATAATGGGAGTTGCCATAAGAACTTTTCGTTGGGCATGAATAACCCCGTATATACAACAATACATAACTGGCAAATACAATCAGAAACATTGAGAAGACTATTTAGACGTTTTTTAGTATTTTTTGCGCAGAATTTTAGACCTTAAATTTTAGGTTTCAAACAAATTTTGCTGCTGAATTGTCAAAAGGAGAAGGATCAAACACACTGAATTCTCGCCTGTGAGTCTAAATTTTGGAACATTTTGGTCTTCAATTCTTCACTTTTAGTCAATGTTTTAAGACATTTTCATCAAACAATTTTGCGAAGAAAAACGAAACTATTCAATTCTTTCGATTACATTCGGTTATTCAATTCCTGTAAACTTAATTCTAGATCACTTTTTTGATCTTGAAATTGTTCCTTAGGTTATTGTTTTGTATGAGAGCCTGTACACTAAGGTGACCAACTCCTTACGCAAGAAAAGAGGGACATTTGAAAATGAGTTCCAATAATTTTAATTATTAATAATAATAATAATGTTAATAATAATAATCGAAAAAAATAACAAAATTCACAAACCTGTAGATATTAACTTCAATTATATTTTAAATTTATATTTTTCTACCGAATGAATCTTTCCAAGAATGTCTGGTCTACACAATAAAAATTTATAAAATTTTGCCTCGCCTTTTGTAACGATTTATTTTTTCCAAAGCACTATTACATAGGGGGACAATGTACGTTTTTTTTTTGATAATTTGGGACAGTTGTGAAAGCGGGATGAAAACCAAAAATGTGGGAGTGTCCCTCTGAATTTGGAACGGTTGGTTACCTTACTGTACACTGTAACTTCCAAGGGCCTATTCGGTTCTTAAACCGTCCCTGGCATTGACTGATATACGTCCATAATTTGGATAATAAAAAAAAGATACTTTTGTCGGAATATCCTGACTGTGATTTGAACTAATGAAAAGATACAATTTTCATATGTTTATAGTTCTATTTGCCGGCTTAGTATACGATTAAACCGTCGATTACCTATATTTTTAGTAATAATCACCGATATTCAGGTGGCTATTGTATGATTCAATACAAAGTTTCGTATATAAAACAGTCATAAAATTAATTTTAGACTATCGTAAAATGATCAAAACAATAATTTCCTAAAATGACAACAAAGGAAAAGGAATACAAATATTTACCCTTAATAATTGAGTATTTCCATATAATATAAAACAGTACGCATTTTATCCAATTAATACAAATTTTATGAGATCATCACTTAAATTTCCAACTATTTTGTAAAAGGAAAACAACGGAGCATGATGTACATTTCAATTAATGTAGGCGGTATATTTTTTAATCAGCAATTTTAATTAAAAACAACAAAAACCAAAGTGTCGACTAGTCTTTTTTCGTTTTTATTTTGTCAATCTAGTTTTGTTTTAATGCAATTTTAGTTCTAATTTTTGGACAGTTGCCCATTGGAGAGTCAACCGAACTTTTACAACAATAATTTGTTTATAATTCGTCAACATTATCAATACCTAATATTAAACTAGTTTTATTTTTGTTTTCAAAATTCTAAATAAAAGGGCAAAAAATATATCAACTTACACCCAGGTGATGTACCCTTCTTTAATGTGCATTGGTACGGATGTAGAGTACCTGGCACAAATTTTCCATACATTGTACGATCCATAATTAATTAATTAATTAATTAAGATCTAAATTATACGAATTTCACTGGTATTTGGCTAGAATTATCACGTGCAATAGATGAAAACATGAAAATTATAAAAGAAATTTATGTTCTCTCGACATATCTATGATTATATTTTTTCACTCTCACCACATTTTTTTTTTGAAATTTTATTTTGAAAACGGAAAAATTAGAAGCGCTTGCGCCATATCATAGAATAGTAATGACGAAATTAGAGTCAACTTTAATAATTTTGTTAGAAAAACAATGTTTTTATTTATTTTCACAATTAATTAATCGATTAAATAACGGCAATTACGTCTAAAATTTTACGTTTCTGAAAGACGTCAGCGTTTAATAAAACCAGACGTTTGACTCTTAAAATGTTACTCTGTTAAAATTACTACCGAACACTTGAAACGATCATAAATTATCACACTTACAGACGGTTTTAATTAATTTTTTTTTCCTAATTGAATTGTCAATTCTCGTTTGAATTACTGTAAACATTTCAATATTTACAAATGGAAATTACACAAAAAACTACGATAATTAGCACTTTACTACAACAAGAATAACAGCAACAGAAACAACAACAGTAACATTATGTCAAGGTTTTATTAACGAAAAAAAAGTAGAAATTATTTAACCAAATAAGAAGAAATCTTAACTTTCACAAAAGTGATATACGGGTAGACAAAAATATAAACAAGTACCGATTTAATGTTGTATTTCGTCTTACGATTAATTCTTCACCTTTTATAGTTATGAATTATTAATATGGAATTGTGCCATATTTGGTACAAATCAAGATATATCAAAGATATGATCTCTTGATTTAACGTAACACAAAATATTGTTTGATTAATTTAAGAATCAAGTACCAATGTATAGTTGCACGAGGAAATCATCAAAGAAACTATTTTAATCTTTGGTTGCTAAATTTCTGGCTAACTGGTATTTTCAAGCCTTATTTATAGGTGTTGATAACTGTGCTACTTCACAAAGAAGCCTTCAATAATTATTATTTATATTTGACATAATATCAATAATTTTTCTGTGATGGTTCCAAATATTATTAGAAAAAATTGTTTTAGTAATGTTTGGCTTTAGTTCAACAAAACCACAACTATCAAACTTTTACAGTGAGAACAACAAAAAAAGAAGAAAATTGTACTGATAGTTAATGAGACCAGGAAATACTCAAAATAGTTCCATGTCATTTGAACTGTAACTTCCTCAAATGAGATTTTATAAAAAGAAATCCATTCAATGTGCCAAAAATAAAAAATTTAATGAGAATTGTAAAGAAAATATAATAAAACTCGTAACAGTTTTTAAAAATCTCTTTCTTTGCCGCCGTTTAGTGGCATAAAAATAATTCACTACTAGTTTTTTATCCTTTTAACTAAGGGTAGAAAATTTATTTTCATTCTCTGAATTTCGTAGGGCATTTTCAATTCGAGTTCACTTGTCCTGTGTCCTTTCACTACTTGTTTCAGGACGCCAAGTTAGACAGTTTTCATTATTTTTTTCATTAACTCTTTTAATTTTTCAAAATTAGATTTTTCACGAACTTTAGGATAACCTCTCAAATAAGGTATCGTACGAATTTTTATCTTCAAAAATGTACAAAATATGAAGGAGTAAAATTTTTGACAAGATTTTCCTCTGCAACTCAGAATTTAGATAAATTTTCTTAAAAGGAAAACTCGATCGGATGCACCGTGAAATGCTCGATTCAACGCTGGTTACGGAATCTCAATATCTCAGAAAAACAAGCGAGATATCGAGGATTAAAGATTAGCAACCGCGGCCCCTAACTTGTCTCCTAACCCATGATATGATACTTTGAAACTCTTATTAGTTGGCGAGCAATTTGGTGGGTCCTCCAAATTTTAGCAAAATTAGAACCTCGTAGGTCATTTGGAAGTTGGTCAAAAATTCTCGTTTTTGACGATGTCGTGATTTTCAAAGACTTGCTACACACTGAAAATAACTTAGAGTGACTCGAGGATCCCCAACATTGATTATTTCGTGTTGTTTTCCAATGCATTCTGGAACAGGTGGAAGTGTTTCCCATTTTTCGTAAAATGCAGTGGAGTAAAACGAAAAAAAACATTAATGCTGAGAGGATTTTAGAGCCATTCTTAGTTTTTTTGGTCAATTTCCAAATGAACTACGGGGCTCTAATTTTGCTAATATAGCCTCTAGGGACCTCAAAATATGTTTCGTCAACTAACTAATAGGAGTTTCATAATATGGACCATATTTAAAGTCGCCACCTTGTATATTTTTTTAATGAAAGAGGTAATGCAATGGAGTAAAACTAAAAAAATCAATGTTGAGAATGTTTTAGAGGCATTCTTAGTTTTTTTGTCCAATTCCCAAATGAGCTACGAGGCTCTAATTTTGCTAAAATAGTATCAAAATATTTTTCGAATTGCTCGTCAACTACCTAATAGGAGTTTCATAGTATGGAGAATATTTCAAGTCGTTACCTTGTATATTTTTTAATGAAAGAGGTAAATTTATTTTACACTGAAATTATCAACAAAAAACCTAGTGGTTCTTAATTTTTTATTAATGTACTGAATCCTCAATATTATAGTTCTGAAATTTACGAAATCAAATTTAGTAACCCTAAAATAGACTGGACTGGCAATTCGAACTAGAACCATTGAAGAACCTGCCAATTTTTTACCTTTCCCTTTTTTGTTAAATAAAATACAAAATTGAGACTATTTCAGTATGTTTCTAGTTGCATTTGCCAGTGCTTTATGGATTATGGTCATTGAATTCGTTTTTATACAACAAACTTGGAAAAAAATAGCCATTTTTAGATGTAATCAAATTATAATTATAGATATTGTAAACATTGGAAATGTTGTAAATACTTTCAAAAATAAATACTGTAGATAATAAAATTCAACTAAAATTACTAATTAAACAAACAATTAAATACGATGATTTTTTTTTAAAATAATTTGCGCCTGTTATAGAACTTTTTGACTACTACTGGAATCTCCACTAACCAGCAACCACATCTTTTACATATTAGAAGAAAAAAACAATAATGCATAATGATTACTCGCAAATTACCGTGAAAGATGCAATTTTAATGGATTTTAATTAAAAATAAACTATAATAATTCAAGAATTTGACACAGACAATTTGTGAGGTTAAGTCGAAATGATAAGGGCAGGTGGTTATAATTTTAATTAAGTTGAAAAAAATCAACTCACCTAAATCGTCCATAATAGCTGCCGAAAATCTCACATTTATTTCAACGATAAAAATCTAATTATTTGTCACATTATCAAAATAATTTACCAAATATGGTAATTGTTATATTTATCCTTTCTTCTTTTCTCTCTCTTCGCGCAATCCACCAAAAACGTCAAAATTCCAAACAGGTTAGACAACCTTTCGGCAATAAACAATCCAGCGGTCCTTAAAATTTTTGAAAATTTGCAGACGCTTAAGGAATTTTGTTGTTTATTTATATAAAAAAATCGATTGTTGTTGTTGCACAACCAAAATTGTTATTAACAACCTTGATTTGTTGAATATTAATAAATAAATCGGTAATTAGGCTATTTGATGGTAGGTGTATGAAGAGAAGATACATCAGATTGGGTGTTATCTTGGGGAAAACCCTCTTACGAATTGACGAATGAAATACACAAAAAATCTAAATTATCGTATAAAAAAAAACAATACCGATAAAAACCCATTTGACCTCTTATTAATAGTTTGTTAGCTTCAAAGGTTAAAGAAACAAACCAGTCAATATTTGATCGAATACAAATCGCATTATTTCAACTTGAGCTATCGCAAAATAACGATGCATTCGTTCGTGTTAATTTTAGCCTTTTTAATTTCCTTTAAAGATTGCCTCGGCATGCAAGGTGAGTCTTTTCGGTATTTACAACGATTACAAATTGATTTTTTTATTGCTTTTGCAGGTGAAATGTGCTGGAAGATCATCAGCAAGACCCGTTGGGGTGGCCGTGTAGCTAACGAAATCGCCTATGCTATAATTCCTGTACAATACGTTGTTGTCCATCACACAGTCACGCCAACATGCGATACAGAAGCTAAATGTTCCGAATTGCTTGCAAATATGCAAGCATTCCACATGGACCAATTGAAATTCCACGACATCGGCTATAAGTGAGTCTTTAAACCGAAAACAATAGTCGCACAAATTCTTGTATTTTTTACAGTTTTATAGTTGGTGGCGATGGGAATATTTATGAAGGGGCTGGATGGCATAAAGTCGGCGCTCATACTCGCGGTTACAATTCACGTTCACTTGGATTGGCCTTTATCGGAGATTACACCGGTATTTTTTTAGAGAATCAACACTGTTGCGTCAATTACAAATTGTTTAATGTTCGCAGATAAAAAACCCAGCGAGAAGATGCTGGCGGCCGCTAAAAATTTCTTAGAATGTGCCGTTCAATTGGGCGAATTGGACAGTCGTTACAAATTAATCGGTGCACTTCAAGTTAGTTCAACTAGAAGTCCTGGATTGGCTTTGTATCACGAGATACAAGAATTTCCACATTTTGCAGCGCATCCGAAATAATCGCGTTATTATCACATACTTGATATTTTGGAATAAAATATTTGAAATTTA
>JAZBGW010000394.1:6722-26946 GCA_037464815.1 Mylabris variabilis | reverse complement strand
TCATTTTTATTAACTGTTATGTTAAAAATAGGGAATTTGTTGTCATTATGTTGAATGTAATTTCAACTTTAAATCAAAGGCAGCTAAGTTTTCAATTGTTTTTTTCTCTATCGCCGCCATGTTTTAAAAACCATTTTTGTTTGTGCTTGTTGAGTGTCAGTGTTTGTCGATATTAAAATACTCCTTCATAAAATGGAAAATGAAGATTATAGAGCAAGCACTCCACATGCAGAAATTTTATTTTCAATGTTTACATAAATAAAAATTAGACAGGTATTAATAACCTGATTGTTTGCGTTCATTATGTTTATCATTTTGTTTCAGTTGCAAAGAAAAAATAATATCTACATATTGTTTTATATATTTAAAAATTAACTAGCGTACGAAAAAGTGGCCGTTTCTACTCTAGTGTCGAAAATACCACTTTTACACACGCTAACGGACCAATCTGAAACGAGCTATCATCTTATTGTTTACGTTGCTAAGGAACGGTCACACTCTACAACAATTAAACGCTTTCCACCTTCAAAACAAGACAGTTTCTATTTATTCGTAGGAAAAAAATTTGTGCTTTTGCGAGTACGAGTACTCGCAAAAGCTTAGTTTCTGGCCTTGTGATACAAATAACTATTGTGCCTGCCAAATTGATTTAAATTTAAAGAAAACAAGTTAGAAAACGTTCCAACGGTTGCGTTTTATTTGTGTTCAAACATCCAAAGTAGTGCTTATAGAGCTTTTAACATGTCGACGTGTCCAGGTAGCGCGACATGTTATGATATGTTCTCAGGGTCCATTACAACCGAGTCCAGTTACTGGCCGATTAGAACCCTGGCATCCACCATGGAGACGGCATGTGTTCCGTTATTGTGTTACAGTACCTGTAATTGCTGTTTGTTTATTAACTGTTTTCCTTGTTATGATTGTCTCACTACAAATTCAGGTAATTTAAATTCTTAAATTATCGTTATTAATGATTTGTGATTGTGTTATTTTTGATATTAGGATTGGTGGGACGGTATGTTGAATTATCGTGGATTACCAATGTGGTTGGGTTATTTACCAAAAATTATGCTAGCTGTTGTTATATCATTGATGGATGAGGCCTATTTCAAAATAGCCGTATGGCTTAACGATAAAGGTAATCATTAATTATAGCTTATAACATTAAGCATGTTACTGATTTACAAAAATTATGTAATTTACAATCAATTAGTTTGAACTAATTGTTTAATTGTGAGCTATATTTTTGTCATGCTGCTCAGAGAACTACCGTCTTGAGACCAAATATGAGAACCACCTCATCGGCAAAGTGGCCTTGGTTTGTATTCAATAATAATAATAATAAACAATAAATCACCCAGCTTTTTACACGGAAGAAAATCTAAAAAAATCCATTATCCAACAGTTAATTAATGCATGTCTTTTATATTTCGCTATCATTCTTTCTATTGATTAAATCCAAGTCTTGTGGGATTATAATATGATTTATTTTTCCAGTTTCAATTTGTGAATTCGTTTCTCTCATTATTTTACATCGCTTTCTATCTACAAGATCAAGCCCGACTTAAAGAAGTATAGATTCTCTTTATAATTAAAGTTTTATTAAATTAATTATTGATTATCGATAGCAATTAGCGGCATTATTAATATCAAGACAAGTTATTGGCAATTTAAAAGAATCAGCTCTTCCATATATCATAGAACATTTACGTTTAGCCAAGATGAGTTTCGATCTATGGGGTGCTTTAAGTCCAACTAGTACACGATCACCACCTGGTAGTAATAAAACAAGTGAAAATAATAGTATAGATGAAACAAATGAACAAACACAGGAAATTAAAGATGATTTAAATAACGAACAGACAATGGATAAACGTAGTATGAGTCAAGCTGAACTTGAATCGTCATTATTTAAAGTAGAATATTTAAATATTTCTAACGCAATTTGATTAAATCGATTGGATTGTAGTATGATGGAACTTTTGCTGATCATTTAGAGATGACAATGCAATTAGGTTATGTAATATTGTTCTCATCAGCTTTTCCACCAGCTGCCATTTGTGCAATGTTCAATAATCTCATTGAGATACGTAGTGATGCATTTAAATTGGCGTATGTTTGTCAACGACCGTTTGGACAACGTGTAGCCAATATTGGAACATGGCAGAATTGTATGGAATATATGAGTATTATGGCAGTTTTGGTTAATTGTGCCCTAATTGGATTATCAGGACAGGTGCATAGAATGTTTCCAGATATGACGGCTACACAAACGATTCTTCTTATAGTTGCATTAGAGGTAATTGATTGATTTTTAAATTACAAGGTGATTCATGTCGGATGACGGTTTCATAGGGTAGTCAGTGGAGGGTATTTTAGCAAAATTAGAACCTTGTAGCTCATTTGGAAGTTGGTGCATTTTATTCAGGAATAAGTGGGAATGTTTCGCATTTTTTTCTAGAATGCAATAGAGAGAAACGAGAAAAATTAATGTTGGATGGGTCTCCGAGTCATTCTCCGTGTTTAGCCTGTTTTTGAAAATCGTGACATCGTTAGAAATGAGCTTTTTTTAACCAACTACGAGGTTCTAATGTTGCTAAAATGTCCACCAGGTATCCCTCTATAAAACATATATTTGGAGTTGTCATAAGAACTTTTCGTCCGACATGAATCAGCCTGTATAAGAATTAATTCAAGAAAAACTGTATTTTTGTAGCACATCATGCTTGTTATTCGCTTTATTATAACTTGTGCAATACCTGATATACCCGGTTGGTTGGCGACTGAAATGGCTAAGATTGAATGGGCCCGACGTGAGGCTAGTCGTTTAACAAACACTTCTACACCATCGCCTGAAGAATTATCAAAATCTATTGGAAGGTATTTTCAATAATAGTTTATTGTTAACGTAATTAAGCTATTTTAGTAATAGTATTTCGTAATCTTAGGTCTAATTTGCGGGCTAATCGATACAGAAGGCTAAATTTATGGTATTTTTTTTTCGTTGTTCCAATTATTATTTTTCACTTATTATTCTTACAAAATCTTGCACATCCTCGCTTAATTTACTATTTGGTTTTATTATGGAAGATTAATTCGATTTAAAATTGTGTTTAAGATTCTCGGTTTCACCAAGTCACAGTTTGGTCTCTACAAATGATAAAGTCGAACAAAAATTGAAAGAATTAACGCGAGATTCCACAAAAGATTTATCAAATAAATCGACCAATTCTACACCGGCACCGACACCAACTTCACCAGGTCCAATGAATACTCATCATAAGCCAGTTTCTATAACTCCGGACAGTATTCAACAGATACCGCCATTTCGACCGAGAAAATCAAAGGAATGGACATTGCCTACAGAGGTAAATATTTTAAAATTTTCTAATTGTTTCATAGATATTTTAAGAATTGTAAATATTGTTGAAAATTATAAATCACTAGCCTGAATATTCACATCATTTAACAATTGGGCCGAGTGGCGGTGCTGAATGGGCTAAACGTCTCAAGGAAGAAACCGACATGCATCGAAGTATTGATTGTATAACATCGAAAGTAAGCTACATGTAGTAATCAAATGGTTTTTTTGTTGATAACACAATTTTATATTTTTTGTTTACTTTAAATACACATATTTATCCATCAAAATTTCAAAAACCACAAAATTCTTCTGATTAATTTATAACAAAACTCTTCTATATCTAATTCGATCTATTGGCTGTAATTAAATTAATTATTGAGTGTGGTTTGAATTTTTTGATTTTATGTAGAAGTTATAACATTTTTCAGGATGCTTCCAGTTCCGATTCTGATCTATTAAAAAGTAGTCCTGTTTGGCCGCAAAGACCCCGATCACCGCCACCAGCCACAACAATTACAACAACAACAACGACAGCCACAACAGCAACAACGACACAAAATAATACAGCATCACGTATACGTCCTGTACCAGCCGATCCATCGTTAAGTGATAGTGCCAGAAGTGTATCGAGTCAAGAAGCCGATGATCAAGCTCGAGGTAATTTTTTAAATTTAAATATGTTTTTTTTTTATAAACACAGAATTTGTAGCGGCTGAAGAATTAGCAGCGAAAAAAACAAGAGTTAAACAAAGCCTCATGAAACGTGCACGATCAGTTGCTATATTTTCGTTGAAATTAAAAGAACGTCGAGCTAGGGAAGCTCAAGAGAAGGCTAATAAGTCGGCTGTAACACCTACAGCACCATTACCACCACCACAGTGTGGTGGTGGTGAATTGTCTTGTATTCCAATAGAGAAGGTAATATTATTGACAAAAAAAATGAACAATAATTTCAGTATTTATTGCTTGAATAGTTGATCCAATTGGAAGATGTGAGACGTAATCAGAAACCGAATACAAGTGGAACTTTGTAGCAATTTCCAAATTATTGATTTTTTTTAATGTTATCATCCACATGTACCTGTGCGGTATATATGGTTGTCTTGTTTGAAAACTGAAAATTATCAATGAGTGAACCACTGGATTAATTAATTGAAGGATAATAGTCATTTCGTTTAGATGTTGATACACACCTATAGTTCCATAAGGTTGTTTTTGAAATTATTTTTTATAAGTCAGTAGTAAACATTATCGTCACGTAGAGAAGACTGTAATAATAACAAGAATTAATTTAATGAGAAACGACTACTTAATAGGGATTATTTACATTCGATTTAATTTGCAAAAAAAGAAAAATGCAAAATTATCTTAGGTTGTCATTATGGTTTGGTTTTAATTTCAAAAACGGTAATAATTAAAAAACAAATTAGTATTTAGCAATTATCTCGTCCGAAATGTGGTAAATTGCATTGCCTTTTTTGATAACAGTTATATTTTTTTACAGTTGTTTAACATATAGCGCAATGATAATAGGCAATATGAAGACAACAATAATTAAAGACTGCAAACTGTTATTTTGTGAGATGGATCTAATATTACTATACAGAAAAATTACATTTTATTTACAATTAAATTAATGAAACATCCACAAAACAAATTCAAAAATGTGCTTATCAAGATTCCATGTTGCTTTAATGTTAAGCTTGTTGACTATGTATTTAATAATTAAATGTTTACCAAAAAAAAGTTTACCAATTTACAAATGATCTTCTATATATTTTCTAGCCGCTTCAACAATTTGTTTCAATAGAATTTCAGAATTTCCATTAATTTTCTTCGGTTTCATATTACAAACATAATTACCATTTTGTCCCTTTGGTGGTGCTATAGAGGCGTTAAATATGTTACCAACGGACTCTTTCATCCATTTCTCGGCGCTAAACGAACTAGCTAATTCCTGGGGGCAAAAAAACACTGTAGAAATAAGTTTATAAGTGTTTATAAATTATCACCTCAGGGACACAACAACGGGCCTTTACAACATTATCACAGTACGAAATGACTAAAACTGGTAAGTCGGGACATAATTTTGTTGCTTTTTGTAATTGAATTGAATCATTATTGATACCATCAATTTGATGATTTAAACAATGTACTAAATATTTTTGATTATGTTTTGTTGTTGTTAAATTCGTTTTTAATACATTCTTCATTTCTTTTTCGATGAAATCTTTCATTTTTTCTTTTGTTGTATCTTTTATTTGTTTAGAAATTCGATCTAAACGCTCCAAACATTGTTGTTTAATCAAAAACGGGATGATCCATGCATCTTCGATGTTGTAATTTAATTTTTGCTTTAAATTTGTTACATCTTCTAACTAGAATTTTAATTATTTTATTTTTTAAAAATCGATAATTAAATGAACAATAATACTTTAATATTGTGTAGCTCTTCTTCAAGATTTATGAGATTATTTAAGAATTCTTCACCGTTAAGTCTAGCTTGTTTTGCACGTTCCCCGGTAACACCATAGATTGAAACTGTACTTCTACCCAATGATTTCAGAATAACAACACAAAATTCTTCGATATCGGCAGTTGAAAGAACATGAGTTCCACAACAAGGCTCCCTATTAACAAATATTAACAATTCTATTTGTAATTAAACCAAAATTTGAAAATACCTTGAGATTAATCCATCATGTCCTTTAATCTCAACTATCCGAATTCCTGTATCTGGATAAATTTCGCCTGGTATTAAAGTAACATAATCTAGACTAGACAATTTTTGACTATCAATCACACAAATATTAACAGGTACATTCGTTTTAATTAGATTATTAATAGATTTTTCGACAATATCGATCTCATCATTTGTAATTTTGTTACTAAATATACCTAAATCTAAATTTAGGTAGTTATCGGTAACTTTACTAGATTTTTGACAAGTTGCGCCTTTGATTTCCTTTAAATTAGCATTCAACAAATGTATAGCTGTATGATTTTTCATATTATTCAAACGGAAATCTTTATCAATAATTATAGTGGCTTTATCATTCTGTTTTATTGCGGTAAATTTGGATTTTTTTATCGATTTCGTCGAGATTTTATGCATTACGTAACCGTTGTGATCTTCAATTGATTCAACTTCAAATTGATTACCATTTAAATTAATACTAGCACGATCACTGATTTGTCCACCAGCTTCACTATAAATGTTCGTTTGGTCGAAGATTAGATAACAATCGGTATTTTTATCGATTTGCTTGACTATATTTTCACCATCGATAATTGCAACGATTTCCACATCTAAATTATCGAAAACATAATTATCATCCTCTTTACGGTATTCGTATCGTTTTGATGTGTTCGTTTTTGGTATATTTAATTCTATTAATTTTTCAATAATTTTATCAATTTTATTTTGTTGTTGTAGATTTTGTTCTTTAGTACGGTTCTTTGCTAATTCTAATTCTTCTTCCAAATCATTTACGTTAAATGACAATTCAAATATTTCGGATAATTGTCTGATTAGATTCTCATCTAGACCGAACGTATCGTATAATTTAAACGCTAATTGCTTATCAATTGTCTTATTTAAATTCGTATTTTCTAATTCTTTATAGGCTAATATTAAATTTGGCGTTTCTATTATATCTAATGTTGATAATTTTGGATTCTTTTCAACTAATTTCTGCCATTCTTGTGACGCCGATATACGGATTGTTTTATAAATTTCTTCTTCGTAATCGATGATTTGATGAATCTAAATTGCAATTTAAAAACTATAACAACAGTAATTTGTAGAATTTTGCAATTACCTGTTTTGCGTTACGTTCTAATTCATTATAGACCGAGCCTAAATGTTCAATAACATAATTTGATAGTTCCTTCAACAATCCTGCATCTTTCTTGAAAGTTGTTTCACTTAACATGAAAGCTTTACGCATAATTCTTCGCAATTTTTGACTGAAAATGGATACAATTTATAAAAGCTCAATTAATTTAAATTCGAATACTTTTGTTCTGGTATAATTCCATCAGCTAAACACACTGTAATCATTCTTGAATAATCGGCTAATATTCTATATGATGTATCGAGATTATTCCAATCTTTTTCACCGAAACGTCCTTTATAACTCGGTACATTACTACAATTCTAAATAAATATAATTACCAAAAACAATTATAAAATTAACTATGAATACCTTATGGATTGCATTTAATAAATATGTGAAATTATCAGTATCATAATTACTAATTTTGCCTTGTAGTACAGCAACAAGTCGCTCGAAACCCATACCAGTGTCGATATGTTTCTGTGGTAATACATCGATAGATTTATCATTTTTACGATTATATTCAATAAAGACAATATTCCAAAGTTCGGTCAGATCATGTAATCCTTTATTAATAAAATTAGCACGATTCACGTCCGTTATATGATCGACATGGATTTCTGTACATGGTCCACAAGGTCCTGTCGTACCCATTTCCCAGAAATTATCCTTGGAACTGAATGGTAATATTCGATCATCTGGTATTCTACAATTAAAATTAATCAACGAAATTTGGGGTGAATATGTTTAAAATACCCAAGGCTTTTCCAAATTTCTTTCGTTTCTAGATCGGCTCCAATACCTAAACTTTCATCGCCTTGAAAGTACGTAACGTATAGTCTTGATGGGGGTATTTTGTATTCTTTTGTCAATAAATTCCAAGCCATTTCGCATGCTTCTTTCTAGAATACACATTTTTTTTTTTAAATTTACTGTATATTTATAAAAGTCTTAATACTTTAAAGTAATCACCAAATGACCAATTGCCTAACATTTCAAAGAACGTGTGGTGATAACCATCGGTCCCTACAACTTCTAAATCGTTGTGTTTACCACCAACACGGACACATTTCTGTGAATTGGCCACTCTTCGATATTGTGGCTTTTGGTGGCCGATGAAAACACCTTTAAACTATATAATTACAGAATTAATGGTAATGTTGATCGTGTAAGTATACAAAACCTGATTCATGCCGGCATTAACGAATGCCACTGTCGGATCACAATAGGGCATTACAGGGCTTGATCGAACGAAATTGTGATTGTGTTGGTTAATGAAATAGTCGAGGAATTTCTGGCGGATCGATTTCGATGTTCTATCTTTATCGATATATTTACTTAAATATCGGCAATTTATTTTTGTTACTGTTCGTAAATTTAACATTGTGGTAATTGGTGGAAATCACAGAAAATTTTGAAAAATGTGAAACAATTTTAAAATCTAACCTTCAAATTTTGATGAATTGTCAAATAGTGGAACAATTGAACTACTAGAGTAGTTTATTTGTAATGTTAAAGGTATGCAATCAGTTATACACATTTGAAAGGCGTTTATTTTGAAAATTTCAAAAAAATACAAATAATTTTATTTCCCTTTCTTCTTCTTCTTTTTATCTTTCTTGTCCTTCTTACCTTTTTTATTCTTTTTGAGAGAATCATCGAAATCTTTTGGATTATACTGTGTATCACAATGTACAATATTTGGAATTTTCTTGAATCGTTCCGGAACGATTAGTCCAGCCGGTGATGTGAATTCAATATCTAAATCACTTTCAGATGATGTTGTCGATTCACTTTTATCGCCACCACAAATACAAGTTTCGGTCTTATCTACCTCCTTCTTCTTCTCGGTAATTTTAAATTGTAGCGGTGTACAATTCATGTATGGATATTCATTGGGGGCGAGTGTACGTGGATCTTTCAATGGATGTAGAGTTACATAATAATCACCATCTTTCTTTTGTACTTGTAACGTTGGTTTCGGTTTGACATTGAAAATTTCTTCGTCTGATGCCACCTGGCCCCGTTGGAATTGTTTTAGACGCAACATTGGTATACCTTTTTTCTCCCAATGTTGTTTAATTCTATCGGCTATCTCCTTCTGGATTACACCAGGACGCCAACCTTTTCTCGGCTGAAATAATAAAAGAATTATTGTTTGGAAATAATTATTTTTTTGTAAATTTAATTACGTATAGATTCCATAACCAGCCTTGATTTGGTGGTACTGGTGATCCTGCCGGTTTGCATTGATGATGGCCGAATCTAACGCCCGGATATTGATTACCGATTGTAAAATCGAAACGTTGTTTCTTTCGTATTCTTTTTGGTTTAGGTTCAGGTTCAACGATCTTATCGTCACTCGAGATATTTGCACACGGTCCACGACATCCTTTTAATTCGCAAAGAGTTTCATCTGTTTCAAGTCGTGTGTCTGATGTGTATTGAGTTTCGAGATTTGGTTTTTCATCGGACTCAATAGATGGACGATAAGGTGTCTTTTTTGGTTTTCCACTATTAATAGATACATTCGTTAAAAGTTCTTCGCTATCTTTACATTTGGTTACATATGGACAATCTGGATTTTCACAAGTTATAAATTTTTGTAGGTCTTCAGGAATTTTCGATACAATTTCCGGATATCTAAACGGACACTTTGAATTCTTACACGCCAGTGATGCAGTATCACAGGTTGTTTCTGGTTCAGCGTAGATACAATCAGGATTTGCACACACACCTTTACTGCCAATTTCGCAAGATGTTTGCGATCTTCGTCTAGAACGGTTTGATTCAACGTGACGATTCAATTCTTGAATATCCTCGGGTAGATAAGGACATTGAGGATTTTTACAAACGCCTTGCGGTAGTGGTTCCGGACAATCCCAATGAATTGGTGGTAGTTTCTTTTCACTTGTAGAACACATTGATGGTTGGACACATTTACCCGAAAATATTGGTGGGACTTCGTCTGTTTGCAAGTCTTTTAGGATATCCTGTGCATGAGGACAGCTAGCTTGACCGCAAGGACTGAGCGACGAACGAAATTTTTCTAAAATCCTATCAAATTGTCGCATGATATCTTGACATTCAACAAAAGGGTTTCTTATTGTTTGATAATTAATGCCACCACCACCGCTCAAACGTAACGGTATTGTTTTGTAATCAATAGTACTATTATTGTTCAAACATAACGGCCTTGTTTCGTAATCAATGCCACCACCACCACCGTTTAAACGTAACGGTTTCGTTGATTCACCAGTTTTCTTTTTTTGATCCTTATCAGATTTCGATAATAATCCATAAGGGCCATAATGGTCGAATGTACCGTAAGTGTTACTAAGTCCATATTTAGCTGGTAGTTTAACATAATTGGTTACAGCACCTAATCCAGTACCGTTAGCTAAAGGTCCAATTCCGTATTCTTTGAATTTAATAGCAGCCGGACAATTGCGATTCTTGCATAATGATCGATTTATTTTCTGGATTGTTAATCTATTAGTATTACCACTAGAACCTGTACCCCGACTACTACCATTACTTCCATTATTTGTACCATTGTAATTAACAAAATCCAAATTAAAAAATTTATTCTCAATAGGTCGGTTAAATAATGAAGCTATATCGAATGTTGCAACTGAATCCACATTAAAAACGCTGAATCTTTGTTGTGGAAATTGGTGATTTAAAAGTGTAATCGTAGAAAATTCACTACCGGGTATTACTGGCCCTGCTTGTGGTGGTGGCGGTTGTACTCGACCTATAATTGGTGGTGGTATTGGTGCCTTTACTGCTATTGATGGCGCTGGACTTATTTCTGGTGCTAGTGTTGGTATTGGAATTGGTTCTGGTGGTGGTACTGGCAATTGTATTTCCGGTACTGCATTACCAACACTTGGATAATAAAACGGTGCAATCGGCGGCATATCAACCGTAGATCTACTCGAAGTGTCACCATATCGTTGACATTCGAATATTGTAGAATCTTGTTGGCTTTTTACTAAAATCGTCCCTGTTTTCAATGCTCTATAATTAGATTGTATTTGTTCGCCGAAACATACGAGCCGTATCTGTGCTGTAACATCACCGATAATTGCATGTGTCTGTTCATCTTTCAAATCGTATTTATTTCGTACGACAACTGGTGGTTTTTCAATGGGATTCCTAATTGTTTTCTTGATCATGTCAATAAATTTCGGATCCCAATTGATTTTAATCACACCCATACATTTATTAATCGTCGATACGACAATCAATAGAGGATTGTTTTCGAATGTTGTAATCAAATCTTGTGGTGTAATTGGAAACAGACACGATTTACCAGAATTGAAATTTATAGTATTTGATGGCTGGATATTATCATTAGAATTGGCGAATTCGGCAATTTGTATCTCAAACGAGATGGCATTACTCACAGATGCTGTTAGAATCAGATCGTTGGGTTTCGGACATGGACTGATATTTTTTGCAAAATGGATATCTTCAATGAAAATTTCCAGTAGATAGAGTTGAAGCATTTTCGTAAAATTAAACAAGAGAATTTACTGCAATTTGAATGAATTTGAGAGATGAGATATTGACATATTTTTATCTACAAACAACAACAAAAAACAACCACGAACGCCTTCTATTTAATTTTCTATGAAATTATCGCTAATTTATTAAACAAATTTACGTAATCCAAAATTAATGCGATTAAATTGTAGTAAACGAGTCAATGCAATAACAATAGGTTGTTAAATTTTATTACAAAAACTGTAATAGATAATAATGGTCTTAATAAGCACGTGATCGATTTAACAATATTCGATCAATCATAATTTTCCGCCAATTAGTCGAATTTGGATTAAAATTTATCAGTATTCGGCCAAATATTGAACGATCCTGGTGTGCTTATACACAAGAGATCAAGACTATATAAAAATTCAAGTAGAAATCGTCGTCTATTTTGAAACGATAAGATGCCAATCGAAAACGGGACAAATACCTCACGTGTGCTTGTTTTGTATGTCGGTGGTACAATTGGAATGAAAAAAAATAGGGATGGAGGTAATTTATTTTCTTCTTTTGAATTCATGTTTTGATTTATTTGGGAAATCCCATAATTATCGACAATTGATAAGAATTAATTAAATCATTTCTGTTGTTGTTGTTGTTATTAGTTTATGCTCCTGCACAGAACTTATTTTTGGATAAATTGAAATTCCACAGCCAGATGCATGATTTTGATTTAGCTCGGAAATATTTCGATAAATTACAACGTAATCAATTAGTATTGCCGTAAGGCCGCTGTTGGATTTCATCAGTTCCTTATCAAAATTAATTGAAATGTTTATAGCTTACGAAATGGGTCAATCGTGTTATATCAATTGGAAGAATACCAACCGTTATTGGATTCGAGTAACATGTCCACGAATGAATGGATACAAATTGCCCAAGACATTGAAGTATAAATCGTTTATAACACAATAAAAAAATCTACAATTTTGTTATATTATAGTTGAATTACAATAATTTCGATGGTTTCGTAATTCTCCATGGCACCGATACCATGCCGTACACTTCATCAGCATTGTCATTCATGCTTGATGGACTAGAAAAACCGGTAATCATAACTGGCTCACAAATACCGATATTCGAGACACGCAGCGATGCTAAAGACAACATTTTAGCATCAGTTATATTAGCTGGTTGTTTCCAAATACCGGAAGTTTGTATTTTTTTCGCAACGAAATTGTATCGTGGTAATCGCACATCGAAGATCAGTTGCGATCAATTGGATGCGTTCGCTTCATCCAACTACCATCATCTAGCCGATGTTGGAATCAACATTACACGTAATCCATCGTTATCAGAAACATTTCATTAACCCTTAATTGTTTTTTTTTAAGTACACCACAAATTTATCGAAAATCCACCACAAAAAGAATTTCGAATTTACACTGATCTAAATCCAAATGTTGGCCTTTTGAGTTTCTTTCCAACGATAACACCGGCAATGTTACGAGCATTTCTACAACCACCGATCGCCGGTCTTGTTCTACAAAGTTACGGTTCTGGTAATATTTCAATGAATAATCAAGAATTATTACAAGTTATATGTGAAACAATTAAAAGAGAAATTGTGATTGTTAATGTAACACAATGTGCACAGGGCACAGTTTCACCGTCGTATGAAGGCGCAAAAGTTGCTTATTTCAAAATTAAACAATTATTTTGAAAGTAATCGGTTTCTGTTACAGGCATTAGAAAATATTGGTGTTGTGTCCGGCTTTGATATGACTGTAGAGGCAGCATTGACGAAATTATGCTACGTTCTAGGCCTGCCCAACATGACTTATCGCATGAAAATCGAAGTATAACATCAATTCGATCAGTTTTTTCTTAATTAAATCAAATTGCAATTACAGATGATGAAAACAAATATTAGAGGAGAATTATCTAATGATCTTATTGATACAGAAAATGAACGTAATTAACAAATAGATGATTGTGACGTTATTATAGAATACTAATTATTGAGAATATGATTTATTATCTTGTTAATGAGGTGTACTTATTTATAAAATTTATATGTATTTAGACTATTTTCAAATTTCGCGCAAAATCTCCATTGATTTAATGGCGCATAAATAACTAAAAGTAGTCCACAGTACATTACAATACATTCAATTTTCGATAAAATAATAAATAATATTGGATCTTAAATACAGTAGTATTTCGAAAATTTGTTTTTTATCACTTTTGTATTTTTAAAACAGTTTTTTATTGATTTTATCGTCAGTTTTTGAGAAGCTTTTATTTGCAATGTTGGCAACAATTTTTTCAAAGCCAGCTAAATTCTTAAAAATTCATCCCACATTGTTACAATTTTTTCAACTTTCATCACCTGTTAAAAAGTTAACAAACACATGATTGTGACGTTATTATAGAATACCAACTATTGAGCATATTATTTATTACCATGTTAATGAAGTAAATTTGTAAAATTTATATGTAATTAAACTCTTATTTCGACTATTTTCAAATTTCGCGCAAAATCTCCATTGATTTAATGGCGCATAAGTAACTAAAAGTAGTCCACAATACATTCAATTTTCGACAAAATAATAAATAGTATTGGATCTTAAATACAGTAGTGTTTCGAAAATTTGTTATTTTTATTATCTTTGTATCTTTAAAACAGTTTTTATATTCATATATTGTTTTTATCGTCAATTTTTAAAAAGTTTTTATCTGCAATGTTGGCAACAATTTTTTCAAAGCCAACTAAATTTTTTAAAATTCATCCTCCATTGTTACAATTTTTTCAACTTTAATCACCTGTTAATTAGGTGAAGTTTATCGGTTAATTACCAGGTAATAATTAAGAAAATCGTTATAATTAATATACTTATATAAAAAAATGGAAGAAGTAACTGTGGAAGATCAAGAAAATATTATTGTAATTAATGATTCGAATTCAGAAGAATGTTTTGCCAGCCCTATAGTTAACGAAGAGACTACAGTAAATCATGAAGAGATAACTGGAAATGTTGAAGAAAAACAGATGCATACAAATATTGTTCTTGAAGAGTCATCAACACTTATCAAAAATTCAATAAAACAATTAATCGTCGATCGTGTAACGAAACACATCGAAATGGAAATTATTAACGACCAAAATGATATAGAAAAGGAGTATAATCGGTATTTGGGTGTGAAAAAACAAAAATTGAACGATTATGTTATCGATTTACAACAGAAAATTAATTCTGATAATGATACAATGACTACAATCAAATCGTCATTAGAACAAAGTAATGGATTAATACAGTTCTTGAATCAACAAATTGAGAATATTAAACAACGTAAATTCGATAATAAAAACCGATTAGAAATAATTAAAACTAAATTTTCAAATCAACAAAAACAGGAAGATTTATTCCTAGAGAACAATATAAATAAAAAAAATAAAATTTTGGACAAATTTGAAGAAGATAAAAATAAATATGAAAACCAGATCGATAATGATCAGGAAATTCTAACTGATTATAAAAAACAATTACAAGAAATCTGTGGAAATATTAACGATTTGAAGCAAACAGTAGAAGCAACAGAAAATCAGATTATAAAACAATTAGAAGAAAAGCAGATTATTGAAGAGAAGCTGTTGAAAATGAAAAATAATCTTTGTGATTCTTGTTTAGAGAAAGAGAAAGAATTACAAGTTCAAAATGGAACAATTGTTGCAATAACAAACCAAATCGAACCGTATAAAGAGAAGTGAATTTCCTCTATTTGTATCCATCGATTTTTCAAATTGATTACATTCACTATATTTCCAGATTACCCTCTTTCCTTGATAAAATTCGAGAATTAAAAGATACTGAACGCCACAATAAGAATACGATAGACGATTTAGAAGGAACTATTGAGGATCTGTTGAAAATATATGGAGAGAAGCATCAAAAAGTGGATGAAATTCGTCTTTCTATAGAGAATACTGACGAGTCATTTACAATTGATGAGAATGATTACAAGAGATGTTTACAGGAGAAAGAAACTGAATTAAATACTGTAGGAGATGAGTTGGCAATTTCTCAAGAGTTGTACAACAAACAGGCGATTGTAAATTACTAAATTATTTTATATTATTATAGAGAAAAATCGGTTGTTTTCTGTAGGAAATTGATACTTTCGAGGAAGCTATAGCTGAAAAATTGAAAATTAAAGATTCTTTAGTAGCCGAACTGGACAGTTGTCAAAGTATATTGACCAGTAATTATAAAACGTTAGCACAACTAAAAGAAGAACAGACAACGAAACAAGAAATTTTACAAGATTTACAAAAACACAAAGACCAACTGGAGGATAAATTAAAAAAATTAAATGAAGAAATAATAAAACAACAAAACTATAATGATGAACAGACCAAAATCTATAATACAAAATTAGAGATCTTAATCAGAAATAATAATCAAATGCTTGACCATTTAACAAGTTTCAAATATTCTAAAACTGAGAAGTCTCAACAATTAGATATGGAAACAAAAGAAATTTTACCAGTTTTAAAAAAATCCGAAGAAACTGTTGATGACTTGATGACCGAGAATAATCAGATAAAACTGATGATTCAAAGGAAAATGAGCAGTTTCAATCAATTACGTTCAACTGTTAAAAAATTATCAAAGTCACGTTATAGATTATCGATGAATGGTTTATCAAAATCATTGACTGATATTGATGTTTCAGCAACAAGAAAGGTACGTTTCGATGAAACTGTTCACATTAAATCAGCAACTGAGGAAAGTGATAGTCAAGACTTATCACAACCGAAAGTGAGTCAATTTTTGTATTTATTTTATCCTAGATATCAATTTTTACAAGATAATTTTCAGGAAAACTCTTCGGATACTAAAAATTTAGAACAAAAATAATTATTATTATTTTTTCACAGTTTCATAAGTTGAGTAATTCAGATTAAATTATTATTAATAGTTTGAAAACTGTATTTCAAATTTATAAAATATTTTGTGTTTTCAAGAGAAACCTATAAATGTTCAATCTAATTAATATTTGTGGCGTAATCTTTTTCGGTTACAAGTATTATTAGTATCAAATTTTCGATATAAAATAAAACAGGCTTCTTAAATCTTCTATGTTCATACTTCATAGTAAATATATCGATTTGAAAACGATAAATTGACTCAATGATTTTGTAAATTTTCATGACACGCACCTATTTCTGGTCGTAATCCAGCTCACCGTCGGTAAATGTACTGGCATTTTCCCAAAAACTCACTCATTTCTGGTAGACAACAATTACGCATAAATAATTTTATTTATAAACATGAATTTATTGAATGTAATAATGGTGGATGCGCCGGGCGTAAATGAATCAAATTATTGAAAAACAGTTTATTTTCAATACTCTCTTTTCACATTGAATTACAATTATTTGATCTAAAACACGAATTTTACAAACATATCACAGAAACAAACAATAATTTAAATTAATTAAATTCTAGATATGAAAATGTCGAAAAATTACGATTTCTATCCATTATTGAAACAGAAATTCAATAAATCTAACGTTTCTTGAGCTGATTTCTCTAAAACAATATTCGGATTATTTTTCAAATGTTCACAAGTCAATTTCGTTGTTATCCAACTACAATTGGACAATTCAGCATTATTATAGAAGACTTTCTTTAAATTACTATCTAATAAATTTAATTTCTTTGTAATATCACTCATCTCATTACGTATACGATTTAATGTCTGGTCAGTTACAAAACGTCCAAGTAAGAAGCCTGAAACATTATTGAAATTCTCAATAATATAATAAATCAATGTCGCTATTTTATTTTTGTCAAATATAATTTTAGTAAACATATATTTATTTATAACTGTTGAATGGTGGACGAGTTTTTAGAATAAGCTCGTAACATTATCGTGTTTATTTCATCAACAAGTTTTAATGAATGTTTGCTTTTGTCGTCTTTAACAAATTAATGAATGACTCAAATATTTACCAAAGGAAACTCGTCGATGTGTTCACATTATATCGATTTCATGGTAATGAAAAGAGCACGTAAAGTTTTATAATTAAATAAACATGTATTATAACAGAAATGGGTCGTTTTTCGTAATTAATGAGGCATGTTGTTTGCTGGCAAGGGATACAAACATGCAAATTTTATTACACCATCAAATTAACAGATTAAAATACTAAAAATATTATTCGAAATGTGTCTAAACACGAATTTATAATATTTAAAATTACTAGAAAGTATTAATAAATACAATACCTCCGACAATTGAGAAAAATGCGATTGTTAAAAGGACACTACAGCATAATTTCTTTGAAACAAAATCACCGGAACCAAAACCGGATCGCCGACTCGTTTCCATACTTAGAATTCGCTGCATTTTGTTGTTTTGATTGCGAATAGATTTCCAATTGTGCACCACAAAAAAATATGTCGATTAGGCCACGACTAATTTAAGAGAAAAATTTGGCCAACTTCCAGTATCACTAAATATTAAGTTTTATTAAAATTTTGATAACGAGATTTGAATACGGTGTCGAATGTCGAATAATCAATCAATAAATCGTCAGACGATTTCCTGTTTTATATTGAGAACGTTTGCTTTCAAACTAATGTATAAACACGCATCTACTTTAATATTATACCTATACAGGCAAATAGACGATGCTATTTCAGTGACAAAACTGTACTGATTATTCCCATACAACTGACGAACGAGAGAGAATTTTCATTTTAGTCTCTAGTAGTATACAAACAACGGATAATTCCTTCACAACAGTAGTTTGTTTATTCTAAAATCGATTGCTTTCATTAATGGGTTATTGGAAACCGTTTAAAGGGAACAATAAAACAATGGATCAATGTCAAAGTTTTTTTCCTCATCCATTTTAAAATATAAATAGCATACGATCACAACAATTTCACTGGTGCACAATAGTATAAAAACTAGTTTGTCTAAATCTGAATTATTAAAAAATATATTGCTCAATAATGAGTAGCTACCAAAAATTCGTGTTTTTTGTGCAATAAACACATGACTTAGATTAAACATCAAAAATCAACAAAAATTGAGCAATCAACCAATTGAAAATGTAATTGCTATGAACATACAGAATATTTCCTATTTTATTTAGAACATTTGCAAAATTTGTGCCGTTATCTGATAAGAAAATAGCTATTCTTTCTATAATTATTATTATTTTTAAAGTTTCTTCCAACTAGTCAATAAATTATCTATATAGAGAATTTTTGGCATCATTAAAAATTGATTCAATTAAACAATAATAAACCGCTGAAAGCAAAAAATTTACGTTAGTGTATATGAGAATTGGCATTTTGTTTTGGCTTAAATTCAAACATCAGCCATATAATATAATTTCATGATAGAGAAAACATTAATATCACTGAAAATTCATTCCGATATTGTAGGTAACTGTGTTAGGCCCTAATTAACCACAAAAATATATGGCAACAATATCAGTTTTATAAATTTTAACGATTTAACATTTAGAAAAAAATAAATTAAGAAAAATAACGAAAAAAGAATAGCCAACGAAAACTTTATAAATACGAAATAATAAATAATCATGATAGTGATGAAATTTTCAGCGGTTTACTCTTTGTTGTTGTTTTATTAAATGATCGAACACCACCATATGTTTTCGGAATGTTGGGTATACATTTTAAAACACCTTGAAATCCTGTTGTTTTATTACCATGTGTCGGTACGGTATGTGTTGTTTGATGTATCAAAATCTCTTCCAAATCACACTCCCTTATAATTTATTGAAATAAAAAGAATTTTAATACTTAAATTGGTAATAATTTTAAATAGACTACCTGGCATTTTCGAGGAAATCGTCAAATAATTTTGCAGGTATTCGATTTGATTTATCATTTTTTTCTATAAACAATTCTGTTTCTTTATTGTATAAACATAAGAATTCATGTAATTGTTTAGCAACAATAGCAGCGCGATTTTTACCATCCAAAAATTGATCAGGTACCTACATTTTTATTGTATTTAATAACTATTTAAATATAATCTTTAAGCTAATCACTAACCTTAACAGTATATGGTGTCCGTAAATAATTTGATGCTTTTTGCAGAAATTTCAACACAATGTCAACATGATCTTGTTGTTCTGGATTTGTTTTTATTCTTTTCAAAACACAACATAAGTAATGACTGAAGATTTTTCTTATATCAGATTGTCTGAAATATAAAAACGAAAATTCATTTGAAATTAAGCTTCATCTTTCTTAATTCTTACGTTAATTTTTTCCCACTTTTTAACATATCATATATTTGTCTACGTTGTTCAATTGCATGTACCTCTTTTGGTGTTCTACTCGGTGGTAATGCAGATCTATGGCCTTGACTCAATTTTCTTTCATATCTGTTCTGACGATCACCTTGGATTGTATTCCATTGTTGATTCTCCATTGTTGATGGACCTTTTCTATCTAATGATGAACCATATCTTGAT
>JAZBGW010000393.1:2845-18972 GCA_037464815.1 Mylabris variabilis | reverse complement strand
AATTTAATGCTGATGTACAATCATTGATGGCTTCTTTTGTTCTAGCTAAACGATGTGATACAGTAGCACGATTAAAATATAATTTGGCATTTGTTTTCTTATTTAATGGATCAATATTTAATGCTTCCGTATACAGATTGTAGGCTTCTTGAAAACGACAACTCTTATATGCCTCATTACCAGCTTCTTTCTTCTTTTTCAATTCTTTTGCACGTTTATAAATATCCATTGCCTTCTTATGTTCAGGTGCAAAACGTAACACTTGTTGGAAATGATTAAATGCTGAATCTAAATTATCTTCATAATATAAACATAGCCCACGCACATATATAGCATCAGCATTTGTTTTATCTATATGTAAAATATTATTGGCAATCTCTTGGGATTCTTGATATCTACCCAAAAATGCTAAATTCTCAGCTTTTGTTAATTTATAACGTGTACATGTTGGTGCCTCATCTAAACAACGATCCATACAATAAACAATTTTACGATAATCATTCTTCTCTTGTGCTTTTATTGCTTCATTTTCAAATTGTTTCAATTTCTCTAATGATTTGATTTCATTATTTATATTTGTTTGATTTAAATTTTGTTGTTGTTGTTGTTCTAATAATTTAATTTGTTTAACTGCATTCTCTGCTGTTAATAAATTACCAAGTGCTATAGAACATTTTAATACACGTACCCAGCCTTTTATAAAAGTTGGATCTAATTGTACTGATCTATTTGCGTCTTCTAATGCCTCTTGATAATGATTTAACATCATATAACACGCTGAACGATTACTGTAATATGCTGCTGTATCTGGACATAATTCAATTGCTTCACTATAAAGATTTAATGCTAAACGATACTGTTTGATTTTATACAGCTGATTACCACTATCTTTCTTCTGTTCGGCTAATCTATCAAAAAATAGAAGAAAACAAGGAAAAATTAGTTGGTATATAACTATACATGATAGATTAAACAATTATCAATAACGGAAAATAGAGTAACCTCAATGATAAGGAAAATATAGATAATTACGGAGAAAAATACAATATTCATAAAATTGACTTCTTTTTGTTGGGATATCCTGTATTAGGTGAATCTTTTATTTAACAATTGATGTCTATAATGATAAGCAATATTTTGATTTCTTATCAATGTTTTTTGAGAACTTTCTGTCAATCAAAGTTACCTTGTTTTAAACAAGTTATCTAGGTTTCTATGGTAACTATAATTTGTTCCATCTATTGCTATCTTTGAAGGAAAAAAAATCTTAAATTATTCCTGGGACAATGCGATTTGTTTGTTTATAACTTAGATTTTTTGGTAAAATTGGTGACTAATGAAATATTAGAAATCGATACTTAGTTCTAAAATAAAAACGAACATTCAAGGCCCTGTGTGTATTTTTCATTCATTAATGAATTCTTAAACAACATGAATTTTCCTCAGGCAAGTTTTCGGATTTTCAAGATATCCTTGAATTGGTGTCATTGACAACCGAACATAAACAAAGACCTGTACCGATTCTAGACAAAATCCGAGGTAATTGACCCTTAACATACGGGAAAAACGAATGAAACGTAGCGGAAAAATAGGTTAAAAATGACATGAAAAGAAATTCTGGAAAGTTCACAATATTTTGAAATATAATCAGACCCGCCCGCGCCCCCCAGCCACTTATACTGCCATCAAGTTATTGCAACTAAAAGCTGTCGATTTTAGTACAATGACATTTAATTATTATTAAATTGAATTAATTAAAGAACACAATCAACTTACTCTTCAGGATTTTTCGGTATTATCGGTTCTGAATCCATAACATCATCAACAATAATGTCAGCCATTTTTAACAGCCCCTTTCCTTTTTTTAATAAAGTTGAAAAAAACAAATGCAAACCATCCACTCACTTGATCATCCGATAGAAAAAAGAATGATTTTCGACAATTTCCAAAACATGTTGGCAGTATTGATTAAAAACAGTGCCATCTAACAACGATAACCATAATTGCAAGACAGCAATAAACAGGCGCCAATTTTAAAATAAATTTAAGGTATACATAAATGTAAATCCAAAAAAATTTAAGATCAGTTTATTTTTTATCTATTGTATCAATAATAATTCTATTTGTCGTCTTTTAGTTGGTTCATTCTCTGGTCTAACTGTGAAACTAACTGGTTCTGGTGCGAGTTCAACTGTGACGCCAGAACGGCCCCAGCACTATTTAGGGTTTGTACGAAATTGGCTTGAGCTGTTACCAGATTCGGTATTGAACCATATTTATTGATTTCCTCGCGATTGATAAGACGCCCTTCGAAAATCGCTGCTAATAATACCAATTGTGGTATGCGTTTGGAGATTTTCAATAATTTCTTTAATTCCGGCTCAATACTAAATACTGTCATATTCCGCGATACGTAAAAGTCTAAAATCGGTTGGAATCTCGTATTATTTACAGCTATTTCGACAGTTTTCCGGCCGTAATTCTTAAAATACATCTGTTCTTTCTCGAATGCAATTCGTGCACTTAATTCATCTTCAACTGACATCGGATTTTGGTGGAAGAATGCAACCAATCGTGATGATTGTAGACGATGAAATAATTCATCGGCTATGAATTTCTGGAAAGGATTGTCGATATTCTTCTGTTGTTGGCGAAATTCGATCAACTGCGTCTTACGGCACAATTCAGCCGGTGTTTTACCCTTATAAAGACTTGGAAAACGGGCTTTTGCCAATTCTATAAAGACAGCACGTTCGAAATGCGGTGGTTTCGGGCGTTTTAAGTGGATTTTACCACGGAAACGCTTTATTTGAAGCAACGGCGACACGTGCTCCAACAAAACTAAAATTATCAATTTATTATTAATGATGATTTAATTGGAAATAATTGAAATGTACCTGATCGTACAACTAAAGCCATAATCTTTACGAAAATAGAAAAATCATTAAAATATTTATGACAAAAAATTGAGGTTATTATGTCAAAATTTGAGGTTATGTTATGGTATTGTTGGCTGCATAACTACTAGACGTTGATGCAAACAAATGAAACAAATCAATAATTGGAGCGGCAATTTATCGGGATTTGAAAAATTGAAGATTTTGATTTTTAAATAATTTATCGTTATCGCTTTTTTGAAACAAATTAATAGAAATGAAAATTGATTTAAGTTGGTGTAGGTCAAGGTTCTTGATAACTGAGGGTTGAACATCGCTGCCGCCACTATCGCCACCACCACCACCACCATAATCAGCGTCGCCGCCATCCAGTGTTTTTGGCGTCGTTAAATTTAACATACGATGCCACAAGACCACTATCAAACATTTCAATACTGGTCGAATCAAAGAATATGAATGAAGTCGAATTATTTCAACATTCAAGTAAGTATGTTTGGAATTACAAATGTAGCAAACAAATTGGCACAAATCAATAAATCAATACAACTGACATGCGAGATGATTGAGAATTTTTGCAGATTATCATTTTGTTCATGTTATCGTTGATACCATGGCCGGGACCAACAGTTTTCAAAATCTCATGTCCCCGAGATAATGCCAGAATTGTACGGAAAGTTATACAAAATAAATGGCTACCAATATTGGATAAATATAAAGTAAAATTACCGATTGAATGTCCATTCCATCCATTGCGGGATATATTCGGGCCACAACAACTGGCTAAACAACAACACCGACCATCGCAATGGACGTGCGGTATATGTGGTAAATCGTTCTTTGAAGAGAAATATCTTGATATGCATTTCGATAATCGCCACAAAAACCACATAAATACGGTACTATAATAATTTATAATTCGATAAATTTGATTATTTAAATAATTATAGGCGGAAGATGCTGTTTGTTTGTCCGATTATTGTGATATAATGCGTTGTGATGTGCTGATGACACAGGATCCAAAAAGCGTACATCCAGATACAATCAATACAGATATAGAGATATGGCGTGAAGCATCATCTTATACGAAAGCTCTAACAACATCCGGTCCGAGAGAGGTTGCTAAATATACATTGAAAGACGGTATTTATCCGCATTTACAAAAAAAACAAAACAACCAAATTAAAAAAGGCAGACACTGTCAGAAGAATGAAACACCGATGACAAACGGTGGTATTCCTTAAATTACCTTAATTATCATTTATTTACAATTATTATTGTAGAGGAACAAAATAACAACGCTGATAAGTCACAAAATATCTCAAATATTTGCCAAAATGATCTAGTCGATTCAGCCTTACCGCCATCGACCGATAATCGTCAACAACGCATATTGGAATTACAGAAATTGAAAGCCAATTGTAAGCCGGAGGAACTACAGAAAATTAAAACGAAATGCGAAATTTTAGTACGTGATTGTATTGCTAGTTTGTTAATTCAACTATCCGTTAAAGATTTTAAAGAAGTTGAAGGTATTCTAATAAATCACCAATAATTAATAATTGACAATTAAAAAATTCTAGATGATTTAAATAGGGCCGTTTGTTGGTATTTAACATGTGATCGTTATTGGGAAGATACACAAAGTGATATACGCAGTTTCCCATGGGGTTTATTATGTATGATTATTATGGTATTATCGTTAGGTATTTGTATGTGTTATTATATAATTTGGGTATTATTCGAGTAAGTTGATGATGAAACTATAATTAAATCAATATGAATAACAATTTGTTTCCGTATTTTCAGTACGGATGATGTTAGTGTTACTAGTGCTAGTGTAACTGATCGTTCAACACCAAGTCCAGCACATTTATTACGTAAACAACAATTATCACAACAACAGGAGTTAGCACAAGATGGTCCGCAAATTTATACAGAAGATTATTATTCAACACCAGATAAAGATAATGAATATATTTACGTAACGTATCCGCCTGATTTGAAACGACGATTATTAGAAAGGTTTGTGTCTATATGTCGTAATTAGATTTCATTTTAATTTCTTTAGATGTTGATCTAAAACATATAGTTGCTAATTGTTTAATTTCTTTTTTATCTCTCCTTACTTATCCAAAATTTACGCCAACCAAAATTTAGCTGTTACAATCGGACCACCCGCTTATGATGATGAGAAACCAAACGAAGATTAGTGTATTTTTAGAATAATTTTCTTTCTAATTTCTTAGAATCATAGAAATATTCTCCATACACAACATTCCAAACAAATCTAGTTGTAGTATTTATTTTCTTTCATATCTTACAATTAATATCGGTTTTTTTTTCAATCAATTCTTCATTTTTGTGGTAGATTAGAAGCTTGTAGATTTAATTAATTGTGTACAACTGTGCCTAACTCTTCGCTTCTTTTCTTTTAAGACGATAATCTGTCATTAATTACCTTCAAACAAATGTAAATAAAACAAATTTAGTAGTAGTTTTATACTAATTTAACAAGAAAAATTCCGCACTAATTTTCACACATATAAAATAAATTATTGTAATTTAATTGGAAATTGTATAACTTTTAGGATTGATTAAAATAATAAAGATTTATTATTGAGTAAGCCTCGCTTTTTTTGTTATTACTGTTTTTTACACAATTCTCATTCAAACGTGCGAATGAGAAAATATTTATATTTTTACACAAGAAATGTCCAAATTAAAGTCAATTAATTAATGCGCTACTGTTTTTTTATCATTTTAAATCTAAATATCTATTCTTAAATCCATTAAAGTAACTCCCTCCAACAGACGATGACACCTATTAAAAATCCTACAAAAAATAGGATTATCACGCACATTCACACACTCAACAGTCGCAACACCACAACAACAACTCATCAAATCAGAGAGATAAATGATTGGAAAAAGGAAATGTTGTTTATTAGGGGCTAGAAAAAGGTGTAAAAATCAAAAAAAAGTAATCAGACCAATTGCACCATCGATCTTATAGAAGAAAACGAATATATCTGGTGTATGTTCTGTTGTATCAATCGTATCGACGACGGAAACTACCACGTCCATCTCTTGGTCTAAAACGCGAACTCTCTTCTAAACGTCGCTTATGTTCTTCCATACGAATTAAACGTTGTTGTTGTTTCGTTGCAATCTGCCATTAGACATTATTAAGTATTTATTCAAAAACTAAAATTTTGATTAAAATACCTCTTCAGGGGAGAGTGGTTGCCAATAGATACTAGGAGTTGCTTTAGTTTTCAAAAATAAATCGTCCATTAATTTTTGTGGAGCAGCTTCTTCGGATTTTTTCTGTTTCTTACTAATGAAATCTATCAAATTATATTTTTAAATTAGTAAATTATTATCTATTAAAATAATTTTTGAATTACCATCAATTGGTGTTTGTGATCGACGATGTTTACGATTTCTGTCACGGCTTCTTGATCTCTCCCGGCGTACATCCCTCTTACCAATATCCCATTCTCGTACAGGTCCATCTGATTTCCTCTTCTCCACATCCTTAGTTTTACGATCATCACCTTTCATCAAATCAACATCGACAGGTTCCTGTTTGTTAAAACAATATGAAAATTGAGATTTTATTTAATAAAAATAAAAAATCTTACGAGATTTTCTTTAGAAGAAATCGGTTCTGGAACTACAGTTGTAGGTGTAGTTGGCGGTGGCGGATTCTTGGCATTCTCCAAATCTTCAACAGTAGCATAATCGATAATCAATTTCTTACCGTTTCCAATAGGCCATTGGACACCATGTAGAGCATTTCGTGTTGTTTCAGCTTCCCTAAATTTACCATTTTTTTTTAAACGAAATTAATATAAAATAAATAATGACTTACTCTACAGTTTCATATTGAACATAACATTTAGATTTGATACGATCAGTCCAGAAACCATCTTCAATAATTTTTCCTGTTCTTTCCAATAATTCTTTCAATTGTTTTATTGTAAATGGACGAACTAGGTTTGTTATAAATAAAACTTGCGATATTGGATTTTTCGCTGGACTTGGTGGTGGTTTTAATTTACTTGCTGTATCATCAACTATACTAATTTTACGATTATATGCAATAATATTCGATTTATTCTCATCAATATTATCATTATTGTTATTTTGTTTAAATTTCTCTTGATTTTCGTCTTCATTAGAATTATCGCTTTTTTGTTGTTCAATTGATATTTTGCGTTCATATTTCTTCTCAATTGTTTGCGATGAACGACGACGTTCTTTTATTGATTCTGGTACAACTGTATCAATATTTAAATCAGGCTCTTCAGGAAATTCAATCGTTGTTGGACATAATGTCTGTATTGCATCTAAATCTACTTTAATTAATGTTGATGATTGCTCTATATTTATACACCATTTAGATTGTTTTGTCTTTTCTGATGTTTCAATTTCTTCAACAAGTTCTCGATCACGTATCAATTTTCTTCGTTTTGTTGATACCATATTAGTATTTGTTGTTGAATTTTCTGTAAAAGATGTAATTAAAATAAATACGATAATTTTTATCAAAATAATACCTGTTTCCGTCGCTTCTGTTGTCTCTTGTTGTACTGGAACTTGTTCAGATTTATTATTTTCTTCAGGTTTGTTATACTCTTCAGAATCGTCCATTTTATCACCATCTATATTTGGAGGTTTTTCAACTTTGTTGTCTTCAACTGGAGTCTTTTCTGCTTCTTTTTGAAATTCACTATCTGTTTCAACGTTTTCTTTTTGTTCAATTTCTTCAACTTGTTTTATTTCAACGTCGTCTTTTTGTTCAATATGTTCATCTTGTTTTGTTACAACGTTATCTTCATGTTGAATATTTTCTTGTTCATCTTGTTTTTGTTCAACGATTTTATCACTTTCATCATCTTTCTTTTCGATAGTTTCTTCAACGATTTGACTTAAAGGTTTATCATCATCATCATCGTCATCGATATTTTTTTTATCATCACTCGTAGTATTTTTATCATCGTCAACTTTATCATTTACAATAGTTTCTTCAGATTTTACAGATTCGATCGATTTCTCTTTAGTATTATCATCATCATCATCAGCTTTATTTTCATTAATATTAGTACTGCTTTCACCATTATCAACGTCATCATCATTAGCATTCTCAACAGTATCAACTGGCTTATCGATAGTGGGTGACTGTTGTGTCACCTGTACATTTTCAGAAATTTCAATATTCATCGTTTGATTTTCATTCATTTCATTTAATTTCGGTGACTGTTTTATTTTTGTTTTATCTTTACCTTTAGACTTACCTTTACCTTTTTTTTGTTCATCTCCCTCATCGACGAATGATGCTCCGCGTGTTGTTGATGTCGTACGTGTACTACGTCTTGTTGATGTTGTCGATGATTTATCTTCACTACTTGTTGTAGTTTCATCTTCTGTTTGACTATTTGATTTACTGCGACGTTGTTGCTGTTGTATTTGTTGTGGTTGTTGTTTAGTTTTTTCAGGTGAATCAGGTGATGGTCGTGTTAAACAAATCTTCAATTTCTGTATCTCACCATGATGTTGTTCATCTGATGATGTTGTAACCTTCCACATTGGTTCTTGTGATGATGATGTCTCATCATTATTACCATCACCATTATTATCCTCATCATCTGTTGGTGTATGACTTTTTGTTGTTGTATCCGGTGTTTCCTCAACTGTTGTATTACGTTTATTTTGTTTGCGTATAATTTCATCATCTTCGGTATCGCTTGATTTTGATGATGGTGTATGCTTACGGCGACGTGAACGACGCGTTTTTACTGTTGTTGTTGTTGTTGTTGTTGGTGGTGTTTCAATCTCTTTTAATGCCTTCTCTGGCGATTTATTTGCATTTCTTGCACTTTTTCGACGCATCTAATAAATTTTTTTTAAAAAAATAGGTTATGTTTAACTAACAAAAAAACAAAAGACGAAAAATACCGCCATATTGAATATCCTACCCATGCACATTACTAATTAAATAAAACCAATAAAAAAATATAATTACCTTTCAATTATTAACACAAAATATATCCAGATACGTAGATTATTGAAGAAAACATAATTTTCCTTTAATAATTACAAGAAAATTCAGAATAAATACTAAATTCTTTTTCACTACTAAATTAACGCCACTTGCACCGCAGACAACAAATGAATAAAACAGTGTGACCAATTGTTGAAGGCAAAAAATTACTACAACAATACTCAAATCAATAATTCAATAACTAATAAATTAAAATCCTATCCAAATTTTGCCAAAAATTATCGATAAACGATATATAAAATCTAGGAAAATATTTAAAATCATTTATAACATAAAGAAAACGCCGACATGATGCACCAACATTAGAAAATAAAATCACTAAATAATAAAGAATAATTAAATGGAACCAAATTGATAAATATTTAAAATTTGAATTTATCGAAAGAAATCAGTTATAATTTATAATATGTAGCTGTAAAGCTGTATAAACTTTTATTGGCTATATAAGTCCCGAACATGATATAAAAAAGAAATTCATGCGTTTTGTATTAATATTCGCTGTTTGGTTAATCTTAAAGAGTTAAGAGCAAGTTAAGAGATTATTTTAGTACGTTTCTTGCCTTGCCTACTAGCTTAACGCTATTATATTAGACAAAGCTGATAAAAATTTACAACCATTTTTCTCGAGACTAAGTTTTTATTAAAGTCGGCATTTCAGTATTTTCAATGTTTGATGTTTGGTGGGTTAGGTTTGTTAGGTTGGTGTTGGTGGTAAAAATGGTGATTTTCGTGTCTCAATTTGGTTTGTCTGTTTGTCAAGTTAAAAATGACTTCGTGTAGATTTTTGAGAAAATTTTGTTGATAAAAATTGCAACAAACAAATCAATTTTATTTCCGTCAGTTTAATTATCCAATCAATTAATTACAACGAATTTTAATTAATTTCAGTTGATAGTTTCATTGAAAGGTTGCGATTTGATAAAAGAACGTTGACGTTTCATAGATTTTACTACAAAAAAAAGTCAGATTCGTCTTTTTAATGATTTAAATACATGAATTACTTCACAATGGAATTAATGAGACAGTTTTTCATTCTATTGTCATTAATTTGGCTCGCTGAATGTTTTTATTTACCCGGCTTGGCTCCGGTCAATTACTGTAAGAAAGAAGATGAGTCTGAAACGTGTAAAGTATGAATTTGTGTTTTTGCCGATATTTATAATAGCATTTCTATTGTGTGTTTTATAATTTCAGTCTCAAGTTTTGTTGTACGTGAATCGATTGAATACAGATGAATCTGTAATCCCATACGAGTACAATCATTTCGATTTCTGCGAACCGAAAAGTGAACAAAAATCACCAGTTGAAAATTTAGGTCAAGTTGTATTTGGTGAACGTATCCGGCCATCACCATATATCTTGGAATTTATGAAGAATATGTCTTGTGAATTTGTTTGTAAAAAAGCCTATAATGGTAATGATGCAAAATCAAATCGTTTATTGAGTACATTACGTAAAGGTATCAGTTATAACTATCAACATCATTGGATTGTTGATAATATGCCGGTAACGAGTTGTTATACTACTGAAGATGGACGACAACATTGTCCACCAAATTTCCCAATGGGATGTTATGCAAAAGACGGTCGCGATACATGCCTACATACACCCCCAAAACAGAATGCTTACTACATTTATAATCATATTGATTTGACAATAACATATCATTCAGGTGGTAGTGAAGAATGGGGTAGTCAATTTAAAGATAACGGTGGACGGATCATTAAAGTCAAAGCTATCCCGAGGAGTATCAATCATAAAGGGTTGATTATTTAATTACATTATTTTATAATAATTTGTAATTGTCGATGTAATTGTAGACATTTGAATTGTTCGTCAACAAATACAGATTGGCTAGAATTCCCATCGAAACCGTTAGCATCAGGTGAAACTTTTGAAATTATTTATACGTATTCAGTTCAATTCGTACAGGATAATACGATAAAATGGTCATCAAGATGGGATTATATACTCGAATCAATGCCACATACAAATATACAATGGTTCAGTATATTAAATTCTCTAGTTATTGTTCTATTCTTATCAGGAATGGTTGCTATGATTATGTTGCGGACATTACATAAAGATATAGCTCGATATAATCAAATAGATAGTGGTGAAGATGCTCAGGTTACTATCACTTGGAAAAAAAATTGTAAATTTTTATTTAAACAAAAATAATTGTTATAATAGGAGGAGTTTGGTTGGAAATTAGTGCATGGTGATGTATTTCGTCCACCACGTAAAGGAATGTTGCTATCTGTACTATTAGGTTCTGGTGTACAAGTCTTTTGTATGACATTGGTAACATTGGCGTTTGCCTGTTTGGGTTTCTTAAGTCCAGCAAATCGTGGTGCATTAATGACATGTGCCATGATATTATATGTATTGTTAGGTTCACCAGCTGGTTATGTTAGTGCTAGAATTTATAAAAGTTTCGGTGGTGAAAAATGGAAATCTAATGTTTTATTAACATCAATGCTAGCACCTGGTATTGTATTTAGTTTGTTTTTTATAATGAATCTAGTATTGTGGAGTAAAGGTAGTTCAGCTGCTGTGCCTTTTAGTACATTAATTGGTTTATTAGCACTATGGTGGTTAGTTTCTGTACCATTAACATTTGTTGGAGCATTTTTTGGATTCAGGAAACGAGTAAGTTGACTTATTTACAGGGTGTTCCACCTCGTATCCGTTATTTATAAATATATTGAAACTAACGTACAAGGATTCACAGTAGAACACTCAAGGAACAATTGAACGATGAGATCGCTACCGCAACTTTTTGGGAAATTTAATAAATGAAAATCTGTTTTAAAGTTTTCTACTAGATTGGCTCAGAAAACTGTATAAGGAGATCCTAAGAAGCTGCATATGAATATGATACATTTGTTCATTAATTTTTTCAGATTTTCGAGAAAAAAATCACCGGAAAGGTCGCTATTAGCAGTGTTTGTTTCTTTATCATTATCATGCATCACTTAGAATTCGTGTTTAATCAATAAATGTATCCTCTTGATACGCAAGAATCGTCACAACTGTCAAGCTATTTGGGTGCGTTTATGTTGGAGCTGTGATAAACGATAAGAGCAGCGACAAAAGCAGTGCGAATTCTCTTATTGTATATTGCTGGTTATTGGAGTTTCGATTAGAGCTTCAATCTGAACATTTTCGAGTATGCATTCAAAGGATAGAGATGTTTATTATTAAATTTATTCAATTAACATGAGCGATTCGGAAGCAGAAATAATTTTATCTTCAATCACTGTTAATTATTTTATCGCCAAATGTATGCAGGGGCCACTCCCTTGGATTCAACACTGATATAACGAACAGCGATTGAAAATGAAATTATTTCTTCTTCAGAATCGCTCATGTTAATATTGAATCAATTTAATAATAAATGTCTTTACTCTTTGAATGCCCACTCGACTCTCTGATCGAAGTTCCAATATAAACAGCAATATAAAATAAGAGAATTCGCTCTGCTTTTGTCGCTGCTCTTATCGTTTATCACAGCTCCAACATAAACGCACCCTAACGTAAACACAACCTAAAGAAAAATAGTACGATTCTTGATAATTTCTTACGATAGTGAATTCCAATATAAAACGCAAAAGTATACACGACCTACCCTGATGGTCTTCTTATATGTACTTTGTTTCAAAAATTAGAAAAAATTAAGGTACAAAAATATCATAGCCATATGCAGATTAACAAAATGTCCTAATATGGTACTTTCTAAAAAAAAAAACTAGTGGAAAAATTTTAAAATAGATTTTCATTTATCAAATTTCCCGAACAGTTGCGGTAGCAATCTCATCGTGCAATTGTTTCCTGGGTGTTCTAGTATGCGTCATTGAGCCCTAATTTCTATATACACACAACTCTTTTTTTACATGGTAGATACGTTCTTAAAAAAAAGTGTACAAAATACATTCGGCATGTGGTAAATTTGGGGATATGTTCAGTAACTTTAAAAAATCGTGTAAGATGAAAAAAACTCTAAATATTTTCCCAAAAAAACTTACTAAAAAGGTAATAATGAAATCCATATTACATATTCATTCAACAAAAACAATTGGTTTTTATTACAAAAAAAAAAATAGTGTACAGTGAAAATTCAGCCCATAAGTACAGCTAGGTGCATGCAAAAAGTAACGATTCTTAAGTGAGAAATAGCCAATATTTTAGTTGTGTAAACCAAGCTTTCTCCATCTTGAAGGAAAGAGGGTGGCACCTTTTCCGCCTACTATTTTTGGCTGAATATCATTCATTTCCGATTGTGACCTGCTAGACATTGTGAGGATCGATCTCCAACGAAAGCCTGACTTACACCAGCTAACAACTATCGTCACCTTTTCTGTGCACCTAGCTGTACATGCAACATATAAAAATATAAATTGAAAATATGAATAAGAATTATTAAAAATATTATTTATTGCATCCTACCAACTGCACACTTTAACCCAAAATATAATGTAGAGAATAACGAAATACTGAGTTCAAAATGAGGTGCACTGGCAGCCAAAAAAAAGAGATTGAGCCTTGAGCGAAAAGGTCACATATTTTCTTTCGTGTGAATCAGGCTGTTTCTCTCGTGATGGTAAGAAGGGGGAGGTATAGATAAGAAATGTTGGGGCGACTTTCAGCCGTAGTAAATTTGTAGAAAGTATTTTTCTATTCTGGTATTCTGGCCCCTGTTAAGATTCTATTATATTCTGACGACCGCCCTCATAAGCCCGTTTTACACAGCCGCGCGCAAAGTGTATTTTTTTGGCCGCCTCTGTATAAAGAGATAAAAAAAAAGTGATAATAAAAAATCCCCATAGCTCCACAAGTACGGAATAAACGAACACACTAACACATGTGTGGGCATAAACCGATCGACTTCTGATTACACTGACAAAATTAAAATTGATTTTTTTTGAAATTCGTGTAAAAAATATCGGTGAACCGTGTTATTTCTAAATCGTGTAAAAAAGAGTTGGGTGTATCTATAAACAACGGGGATCGATACGAGGTGGAACACCCTATACACTTGCTCCAATAGTTGATAAATTGTCAATTATTTTAGGCATTGGAACACCCGGTGAGGACGAATCAAATTCCCCGTTTGATACCTGAACAATCAATCTATACACAACCATTACCTGGCATAATAATGGGTGGTGTTCTACCATTTGGTTGTATATTCATACAATTATTCTTCATATTGAATTCAATATGGTCATCACAGATGTATTATATGTTTGGTTTCTTATTTTTAGTATTTATAATATTAGTAATAACCTGTGCTGAAACAACAATATTATTATGTTATTTCCATTTATGTGCAGAAGATTATCATTGGTGGTGGCGTTCATATTTAACATCCGGTTTTACAGCAATCTATCTATTTTTATATTGTTGTCATTATTTCTTTACGAAATTACAAATTGAAGATGCCGCCTCGGCATTTCTATATTTCGGTTATACATTAATTATGGTATTTTTATTTAATTTATTAACTGGTACAATTGGTTTCTTTGCCTGTTTTTGGTTTATCAGGAAAATTTACAGTGTGGTAAAAGTAGACTGAAGATTTTTCAATATTATTTTACAATTTTTTTGTTTATTCTTCATATGTTTATAATTGCACTATAATAAAATTTTACAAAACATGCAACACAAAACAAACTTGTCTAAAAAAATCTTGTGATGTTAACTAATAATTTTTAACTTTATGGTTTACAACTTGTAAAATATTAGATAGATATCGATTTGATGAAATTGAGAGAATCGTGTTAGTATTTTATGTATTATTAAGAATTATAAGAAGAAATTTAGTCCTTGAGTAAATAGAGGACGTGTAATATTGTTTTTTTCATTATCATTATTATCCGTAAAACTTTAACAAAATCCTCAAACAGTCCCTGTTGAATTTTAACGAAAAACAAAACAGAGCAAAGGTCAATCAAACGGCAATGTCCTAACTATCATTCATTGATAAAACTTAAATAACACAGTATGTTCTTTGATTATCCAAATAATTGAACTGAACTTTCTTATTGATTAAAATCAATATGTGGATTCTAAATAGGTAAGTTTGTTTTTAGAATTTTTTCCAATCACGTTATTTTATGGTAAAAATAATGACTTGCATATTTCTGTTAACAAATTGTTGGAATTCAGGCAAAATCCACTAATAAAGACCATCAAAACCATTAAAACTGCAAGTTATTGGTATAATACGAAGACAACGAATCAATTTCGTCATATTGAAAAGATATTAATAGCAAATCGTGGCGAAATAGCATGCCGTGTAATGAGGACTGCCCGCCGTTTAGGCGTCAAAACCGTCGCTATCTACAGTGATGCTGATGCTGAATCTATGCACGTTGCTCTGGTAAAACTCTGCTTTACATTCCCTCGAAAAACAATTAATTTTTGTTACCTATAGGCAGATGAAGCATACCGAATTGGACCACCACCAGCCACTCAGAGTTATTTGCGTGGCGATAAAATCTTACAAATTGCCCACAAATCCAACTGTCAAGCCATCCATCCTGGTTACGGTTTCTTGTCGGAGAATGTAGAATTCGCTGAAAGTTGCCAGAAATTCGGTGTTGTTTTTATAGGACCGCCGAGTTCGGCAATACGTGATATGGGCATTAAATCGAAATCAAAAGAAATCATGTCCAATGCTGGTGTGCCTATAATTGCCGGCTATCATGGTAAAGAACAATCAATTGAGAAATTAAAAGAGGAAGCCCAGAAAATCGGTTATCCTATAATGATAAAAGCTGTCCGTGGCGGTGGTGGTAAAGGGATGCGTATCGTGAACCATGAGGGTGAATTTGAAGAAGCTTTAGAATCGGCCAAATCTGAATCACGGAAAGCTTTCAATGATGATATTGTTCTTTTGGAGAAATTCATAGGTGAACCACGGCATGTTGAAGTGCAGATTTTCGCTGACCATCACGGTAATGTCGTGCATCTATTCGAACGGGATTGTTCTGTACAGAGGCGGCACCAGAAGATCATCGAAGAGGCCCCAGCTGTAATCCAACAATTCGATTCGATTTTATTTGAACTGATTATTTTTTGTGTCTTTAGCCGGAATTACCGCTGGAAGTGAGGCGAAAATTGGGCATAGCTGCTGTACAAGCTGCAAAAGCTGTCAG